>CAJUYI010004425.1:0-18599 GCA_910591695.1 Galerucella pusilla
TCCACACTTTTTTCTGTCAACTTGCGGTTTTACAAAGAATTTCACTCCATCCAGTTTGTTTGAACTGAACGTCAGACGTACAATTCGAGAATGCACAATGCTTGTTCCTATTTTCTTATGAACTATACTCAAGTTTGGAATTCAATAACTCGGGAGTAAATGGTCCGAATTGAACGTTCAAAACTCCAAAAGTTGTGTTTTTCCAAGTCCTGTAAGTGGGTTTTTTCAGATTTTAATTAAAATGAAAAACCGCACAGATATCTTAATTGTTACTAAGGTGAAATTTTAACCATTTTTTTAAACTAACGTCTGAGTCAGTTGAACCGAAAAAATTGTTGATTAAATCATTGCATATGATAGCTGTAACCTTCTAGTATGTGTAAAGACATTATTGTAAGTTTAAACAGCTTTTTGTGGCATATGTCGCTATTCTAACAATGTCCATTTCTTTTACTCAATTTTTCTTAACAATTAGATTACTCAACAACTAAATAAGATATCGAAACCGCGTTTGTTGCATTCAGGTCGTGAATAAATAACGTTTTATGAGAAAAAAAATGATTTACATTGCATCATAAATTGCATTCATATTTTGCGCCTGAAAAACCCGCTGTGGCTGCAGGGATGGGAATTTTCACATTCTGAACTACGGAATTTTATAGCAAATTTCACGCTCTTTAATTTTTTTTACCAAATATTCGCGACATTTTTAATTCAGTTGTCAGTTTGAAGTTTAATTAATTTTTAATAAAAAATAAACACCAAACTGAAAACACCACATGTAGGGTATAGTCGCTGTAATACACTGGTGATTGGATGAAATTTGACTTGAAATTAAGTAATTTGATTGGTTACTATATTCAGCAAAAAAATTATCAAGGGATTCCACCCCCACTGGTGCTGCCCCTAGCGGATCTTTTTTAAGTCTTCCCAGGAATAGCGCTAATCAAAATTATGATTGACAAATAATGCTTGTTTCGTCTGTTATTCCGTTTATAATTATATTGAAGAGTGAGGGCGTAGAAACTAAGTCATATTTTGTTAATCATCCCTGTTCCGCATACTTTTATTTCGTATGCTAGGTACATTATTTGTTATTAGATGCTGATATTCGGAAAAGTATGTATGTATGGTGAAGTTTTCAACATTAGTTATATTCAGGCATCTGTACGCGTAAGAATTTGACCTACATTTCCAGGGCGGACAATATATATGAGAAGCCATTATAGACGTTTTCATCATTCATTTGAGGGAAGGGTCGTTGAAAGCAGCGGTTTTCACGATCTCTATCCGTTTGCTCCGTTGGTCAGTGAATGTGTTCTGATGGTGATTCCAGCGGTCTTGTTTGTAATTTCAGTTATTATTATGAACAAATTATGGGGAATACATATTCTACAGTGTTTCCACTGAAAAAAAAAACAAAAGGAAAATTATTATTCTCAGTTTGAAATAAAAAGTCATGCTTTGGAGTAGTGGCATCATATTCAATGGGATTCAGTGCGCATGATGAAAAAAATTAAATTTTATCATTTTACAGTAGATTTTATGTGAAACCGTATCAATTTTTGCACTAAATTTGAAATTATAATAATACTTAATACGTTTACGATGTGCCTGAGTACCTGTCAATCTTAGTAAATACTTTTTAAACTGTAGATATCAAATATAATAGTTGAATATAAATAACTTGAAAAGTATAATTCAATGTCTATCGTGGCATATATCCAGAGAAGTAGTTGTTGCTTCTTGGTGAACGGTAAATACTTTTTAAACTGTAATTTTTCAAATATTGCTCTTCAACAATGATTATTATCTTGTAAAGTGATGTGGTATTCGGGATGTCTCGTACATGTACTCGTTACGAGAAATGAATTCCAAAAATCATTAAAGAAATTCGATGGCCCCGGATATATTGGAGACAAAAAAAGCGGAAGGCTTATGGTGAAGACAATGACTGCTATTACCCTGATCAGTGGCGGCTGTACCTTAAGTGCTCTCGTGCGCTGAACCACCAATTCAAAAGATTTAAAAATTACAAAATATTACTTCATCTTTATTTTTAAATTACCATTTTAATATTTATTTTTTAAACATACAAAAACGTATAAAAAATTAAATTTCCAATTATGGTCAAAAAGTTTAAGCGCTTTACTAAACTAATATCGTGCCGCGTGCGCTTCGGCAAGTGCACGAGGACTGCTAATACATCTTGTATGAGATACGAATTAATACGCCTGACGCGTGAAACAAAAGATGTTCATAGAAATGTACCGAGAAATGAGACAATTCTCGAGCGCCGCACGGGCGAACCGAAGATTACGGAGAGCACCCGATGTATGACGAATTGGGCCGGACGGGATCCGTGGGCGCGAGGCGACATCTCGTTATCGGTATAGTTTCACTGTTTGTGTGACGCGTTAATTATTGTTTATAACTATTTCCGTAATTGTTTTTAGTTTTTGTTTCGATTCTATAATAGAACTTTTATTCTGTACTGTGTTTGGTATTAGTTGAAAATGAGTATAAACATTGATTATATTAAAGAAAATAACAAAATTTTTCGACATTGAAAAGAATTAAAACTTTTCTCCGAAATACCATGTCTCAGGATCGGCTAAATGTGCTGTGCTTAGTATTGAAAAAAAATTTTTACAAACAATACCCGATTTTAATAAAAAGGTGATTGAACATTTTGCTTCAGAAAAATGTCGTCGCATTGATTTAATCTATAAAAAATAAACATATGTTATGTCAATTGTTGTTTTGTTGCATTTTCTAATTTTAATATTCTAGTAAAGTGCACCACCAGTTCGATAACCCACCAGCCGCCACTGACCCTGATTATGCATTCAGGGGAAATCCCCAGCTGAATTTAGAAAAGGGCAACATATTGTTTCGAGCAGGAGCTACTTCCATGAAATATTCAAGCAAAATCATGAATGTGGCATGAGACCTCAGGAAATATATTTGGATTTCCTGGACAAGCTTTCAATACCTCAATTAGATAACCTTTCCTTGGAACAAAGGCGTCTTTCCAGCATAATAGCTGTTCGTCACATGAGAGGTTTTAGAACAAGCAAAAGCTTTTTATCAATAATGACATGAAAATAATATATAGGAGCCAGGAGGAACTTTCTGTAGAAATAATGTGTGTGCAAAGAGAAAATTTATCAACAATAATAGATAATATATGTCCTACAAACGCTATTTTTCCTACACCCGATAAATGATGAAGATTTATAAATATTATATTCATATTTATATTGAACACAATAACAGTAATTACTCGTATTTCTATGAAAAATTGTTCAATATTGTAACTAATGATATTACCTCGTTTATTACCATGGATATAGGAAAACTATGAACATTTTATTTATATTTATTGGACATAATAATTATTGTACTATTGTACTATTAATTAAGTAACACGCTTGTAAGGTAGAAAGAAGTGTCGACGAAGACAAAGCTGATCGTCTACTAAACCATATTCAAACCCATCCTAATCTATAGTTGTGGAAGCTGGGTACTCACAGAACAACAGAAGAGCAAAATACAAGCCATAGAAATGAAATTTACAAGGGGCATAAAGGGCATCGCAAAAAAGACCGAGTGAGAAATGAAGTTATTAGAAAGGAATTGGAGGTCGAGCCGATCATAAGCAGTATAGAACGACAACAACTGGAGTGGTTTGGACATATGGTAAGAATGGACAACTCGAGGCAAGTCAAGTTGATATGGCAAACCAAACCAAAAAATAGAAGATCTAGAGGCAGGCCTAGAAAGAGTATTTTGGCACAAATTTTAATAGCTTAATTACTATTTTCAAAGCCCTCTATGTTTATTTTTCTTTGCCAAAAAAGACAAAAGTACATTAGGCATTTTTTTCCACAAATATGACTATACCACTGGATTCGGAATCATCAGAAATGTAAACTACCAAAATTTTATAGAAAAATTTTCATTAACGACAAAGTTATTATAACATGAATTTGGAAAAAGTGGTATGTAAAATAATTTCATTCATTAACAAAATGAAATCAACGAGTATGCCATGAAAATACAAATTGACAATTCACAAAAATAACTAACAATACATTTAATTGTAAATTTGCAGCTTTGTTTTTGTAATCTCCACAGCTTTATTATGTCCATACTTTTTAAAGCCATTTTCACAAAATTCAAACCAAAGTCGCAAGTAGGCTTTGATTTTGAAATTTCATTTATGTCAGTCAGTAACATCTGTATGAAATAGTAAGTACTAAATATTCCAAATATTCAACTATTTAACTCTTCAACTATTCTTTAACTATACTTTTTTGTGGTTACAATGATAGAACTGAACGAGAAGTAATAGAAATAGTTAATCGGAGACATTCATATCGCCGTATTTGCTGCTTTGTAGTGCAGAAAATTAAAAAAAGTATTCATTGAGACTGGAGCAGTGACTGAACGTATTTAAAAAAATGCAGGCAAGAAATTTTGATGACCGTATTATCATAGACATAGACAGCAATCCAAATTATTAAGCACATGATTCTGAATCCAGTGGTATAGTTATATTTGAGAAAAAAGGCCTAATATACTTTGTCTTTTTTGGCAAAGAAAAACCAACATAGAGGGCCTTGAAAATAGTAATTAAGCTATGAAAATTTGTGCCAAATTACTGTTTTTGATACTAAATCTAACAAAAACAATTAAATCAAAATCGGTTAAGAAATTCGGATTTTACAGGTTTGCTTCCAAACAAAATGGGTCACACTGTATAATAATTATTATAATTGATCCGACTTCTTGAGTTTATTGATTGTACAGTTTGAAAAGTTTATTCCAGCTCCCACTGATCTGGGAGTGGAAGGAATATTTACATTTATTTCATTATTTCCAGTCTCTATAGACTTCAATATTGTATTTGAAAATAAATGCTGATTTTATTCTGAACTGCATTTTTAATGTAATCTTCCGCCGCTGAATTGGATTTCCAGCCACCATGACGTTGTAATGCAGTAATATCAACACCGGCATCAACTAATACAGTTGCAGATGTCCTTCGGAAACAATGACTCGTATATAAATCAGGCAGATTTAAATATGCTGATATTCACTTCCCTAAATCACCAGTTTTTGTTTTGAATTGTGCATTTTCCATTAAAATAATTAACGAAAACAGAAAGAAAATTTTGGGTTGAAGATTTATATATTTTAATAATTACTAAGTATAGAAGTTCAGCTTTATATTCAACTAAAACTTAAAACCTACTGATTTTGACAAATAAAACAATTATATAGGAATATAGGACAAACGTCAAATGCACAGCAAGCTTTATTGAAAAATTATGGGTTTTTATTGATTAAAAATCGGTATTTTTATGAAAAATCTGTCACATAATGGATGCCATCATAATGTAAAGATTGACAAGGTGTGTTCTTGCGCATCCATTTCACCGACCAATATCAAACGTTTCCCAAGATCAACCATATTAACTTTCTAACCAATCCGTTAAACGCGCGAATTTGAATTAATACATATTGATTAAAATCTATTTACTTCTTAAACAGCAGTTACATGCAAATACCACAAAAAGTCAATACAATAAAATGCATGTTTCTGGAATTATAACAATTTTGTATTTTTTTAGATGGGAGGTATAATAGAGAGAGATAAATAAATTTAAATATTGGAAAGTTTGTTAGAGTTACTAGAACTGATTTTTCAGCTGCACAATAATTGAACGCACTTTATCACAAATTATAATGTCTGTCTTGACAAAGCATTGGATTTGTGCCAAGCAAGACAAAACAAATAATCACTTCACATCTTTTATTCCGGCTTTAAAAAATATTCCGTTTATTAAAACTGAAAACCATCAAGCAAGATAACGATTATTAGACCTCAAGGCCATTAAAGCCACAGGTTCAATTAAAATCAGTTGAAGCCTGAAGTTAATCCCTGTAGGAACCACGTATAATTGAATGACAAGGCATCATATGACAACAAGATAAGAGCATAATTCACCCGTGTTAAATCTCTGTGCTATATCTCAAGGAAAAGAAGAACAATTTCACAAAAACACAACTCTGGAATGTGAATACATTTTGCACGAGCATTTTATTCTAGTCCCAGTCTATTATTTGCTTGTCTTAATTTGAAAAAACCTCTCAATATTATTTTATTGTTTGATATTATTAATTTTGTCCAATTTGAAAAAGGGTGAGATAATAAGCAAAAAAACGAGAGCGTATATATTGAGCCAAAATAATGTTAGCATCTCACATAAACTTTTAAATACAAGTCTACAGTTGGCAGAAGCAAACGTGAGCCCTGGTGGGCGTGTTCATGTCGCTGTAGTTGTATTTTTGTAGTAACAATTCGATATTTTGAATCGATAACCAAATATCGATACCATAAATGTCAACTGCTAAGAGATATGTAAACAAAGTCAAACTTGCTAAAAATGTAACTTATTGGACCAAAACTAAAACTACCGTTTGCCCTAAATGTCTATATTTTCAAATTACATGACTGTATTAATGTCATGAAAAAAAAGGGTCAAGTTTATATGGAAAGCAACAAAATATGAACTGGTTATAGTCCAGTGTTGCCGATGCAAAAATGAAAATTACCCGAACCTACTATTCAAATTATCAGAATTTGTCAAAATTACCAAAAGGACACATTGGTTATCTAAATAAAGTCTTCGGCCCCAGTCAATATGGAAAATTCCCAAAAACAATAGCCATTTTATAAATCCCTTCTACAAAATATTCGAAAAACTATTGGATCCAAATTAGTGAAATTGTCTAAAAATCGGATAATCATCCTCGCATTGACAACACTGATTCAGAATGAATAAAATGATGTATGTTGATAAAATCACTCGGTCATATTATTTCGATTAGGTATATTTAACAATTACTAATGGACAATCGTTAACATTGGCTCTTGATTGGTTGCTTGCGATGACCTTATTTTAGTTCGCATATTTTCCGGGGCTCATGTTTGGTTCTGACAACTGTAAGAAGAGAAAGGAGATCGCAAAGATTTATGCAATCTGGAGTGCATATACTCTCATTTTTTTATGTTGTAGGCCCATAAGCAATGTGTGTCCGAACCTGTATTCTTTATCTGTGAAATGAGTGATAGAAAGGCAGCGAGAAGTTTGTACATCGAAAGAAGAGAAAGTCGCGGAGAATTTGCTCGAACTAAAGAATTTAACGATTGAAAAATCATTTTCGACTAAATCGTGACCAGTTTAGAGAAGTGCATTGCATTGCAAAACTTCCGTATCCGCGTGGATTTAATCAACTTTTCCTCAATTTTTCAATATAGACACACAGTTAGGTCAGCCGCAAAATGAGAAGCCGCTTGGTGAGGTGACGTAGTGTGAGTCACGGCGAGATTTTGTGAACCTAATAAATAAATTCCACCGCGTATACATATTAGCAGTGTGACGTGACGCAGTTTTTGCCTAACGTGATCCTGCGGAACGCAGTGTCGATCCCGCAGTTTCTTGTTGTTATTCATGGTGAGTAGTAGTGAGAAATGGAAGAAAAATTAATTGAGCCGTGCGGATTCGGTAAGTTTTGTACGATACCAGTCATGCAGACTATATGAGGACAAAACTAACAACTGAAAAGTGGGAGGAAATCGCATAAGAAATCGGAATGAAAAGTGGTAAGTTTATTTATTTACTATAAATTGTACATAATATCTTAATATTTCCCTCTAGCAACACTTTCCCTCTGCCAAGGTACCACTCCTGCGGTGTTAAAATAATTCGTATAATTTTCTCGAATTTCAAAAGCTTTCCTTGTACTTCGTGCATTGCTCGATTGCAAGGAGAGCAGCTGATCTTGCGGCATATCTTCGTTGTCTTCCTCTTCACTTTGACATACTGAATATTTTCTTAAATAATTGTGCAATACACATGCTGCCTTAACAACGTTAATCACGCTTTCGACTGGGATAAGGTCGCATTAAATTCTCAGACAATTGGGATGGCCTCATCTCCTACAAACACATATGGCATTGGGTCCAGAAGTGGAGGCAGTACAGAAGGTGCCGGAAGACGTATAGTATGATTCAGCAATTTCTTTGCCAAAACGCCTGTACTGAAAACATTTCCATCACTAAATCTTCCTTGTGACCCTACATCAATGGTGATAAATTTGTAATCTGAGTCGATGACAGCCATTAGCACAATAGAAAAAGTATGTTTATAATTAATATAAGAGGATTCACTTTTACCGGGCTTTTTAATGACCACATGTTTACTGACAATGGCTCCAATGCAATGTGGGAATTGCCATTTTCTCTGAAAGGAATCTGCAACTGACTTCCAATGTTCTTCAGTTGGTTGTGGCAAATATATTGGTTGCATTAGCTTCCAAATTGCTTCAGATACCTTTCGCACAATGTTGGAAACTGTTCGATCACCCATTCTGTAGCTGTACGCCATACTTTTATAGCTGTTTCCTGTTGCCAAGTATCTGAAGAGTAATAATATATATTAAAATAAAATTAAAAAGTTTGTTAATTTTTGAACTTTTCCCAGAGTTTCTAAAGATGTTTGATGTTTATTGATAGAAATTAATTCATTGTTGTAGGATCTGAAGCAAAGGCGTTGTGGGAAAACTATAATACGACATTCATTGAGAGATGCGATTAGAAGGAAACAAAATAGTGGAGCAGCTGCAGAAACTATCAAAGAATGGAAATTTCAAAAACAGATGGGATTTCTGCAGCCTTACATTGCCAATAAATCAAGAGAAGGAAACCTCCGACAAGACGGTGAAACTGAAAACCTAACACAAGATTTTGAATCCAATGTAGAAGTTGCAGAGGTAGACAATGAAAATTCCCAACAAATGAACATACAGGAGCAACCCGAAAATGTGGAGAATGAATTCCAACCTCAGACAAAAGATAATGTTAATATACACTTTTTAAAGAAAGTATTGAGAAACGTGAGGAAAGAGCTAAAGCAAGAACGGAAGAGAGAAAAAATTTGGTACAACAATTAAATCTTACACAAAACGATCCCCTATTTCACTTTTTTGGCGATGTACCAATCTACTAAACAAATGCCACCCTCATATCAACACATGATTGAAAATCGTTTGTTTAACGAAGTTTCACAAGCGGAGGCCATGCTACTGGGCATTGATCCTGATGTCCCCCAGCAGCCCTGCCCAGATCAGCAGCAGCCCTACTACCAGAATTTACATACCACTCCATACTGCAGCAGAGCATCAACATCAACCAGTTTCTATTCGGAACAGTCAGTCGTAAGCCCCCCTGACATTCATTCGGAGAAAAACGATTACTCCACAAGTAGCGGTCGAGACGAGCTGATTAATTTGATTACTTCTTTTCCACATAAATAATTTGATTATCAAAATTAATAAAATAAAGTTACCTTAGAAATACACTTAGTTTCTCTTCCGTTCCGATTGGTCTTGTAGCGTTACATCCTTCTGCGTCAAGTTCTCTTTTGATGATCTCATGCACTTCGATAAACTGGTCACGGTTTAGCCGAACATAATTTTTAAATTGTTCGTCGTTAAATTCTTTGGTCATAGCAAATTCTCCGTGACTTTTTCTTTTTTTTTAATACAAACTTCTTGCTGCCTTTCTTTTGGTCTGTTGGGAGGTAAACGATACCAATTCGGATACGATTTCATCTTCCGAATCAGATTCAGAACTGGAGTCGAAAAGTGCCGTAGCTATTTCCATTGTGGATCTTCAATCAACTGCAACAAGCAAGTGTAGAACTGCGATCGTATTTGCGAGGTTACCGCGTTAGCAGTTAACCCCCTCAAAATCTCGCCGTGACTCACACTGCGTCACCTCACCAAGCTGGCCTGAATATACAAGAAACTGTGCGATGGACACATGATAGACACTGGATTCCGTAGGGTCATGTCAAGCAAAAACCGCCTCATGACTCACTGCTTATAATAATGCGCATTGGTATTCATTTATCAGGTTCACAAAATCTCGCAGCGTTACCTCACCAAACTGCGTCTCATTTTGCGACTATACTTTCGGTTTAAGCCATAATTTTTGTTTAATACCTTCAAGTGTCTCATTTTTAGTGAATTTAATTTAGTTGATAATGTGCATGGTTTGCTGTTTGGGTGTTTATGAACTGGATATTCAAACTATATTCCTATATTTCTCGTTCCTGGAGTTATAGTGTGAGTACTGTAAGTGCCAATATAGTAATTAAGTCCAGCTAATTAGGGGAAGGTGAGGTAATACGATACCTGGAGGTCAAATGATCCCCCTGCGTAAATCAGAGACAACTAGTGCCATTTAACCAAATGCGCATGAAACATGTTCCCCACACCCCTGCCAGTTGCCTCTCCAAGTGTCCTGGCGGTACGAGCGCTTGGTGTGATTTTATCAAAAAAACAATCAAAAAGTGTGGTTCTGATTTAAGGTAAGCCTGTTTTTGGACTTTCATTACTTTTTACATGTTCGTGTTTATTGAAATACTGTTTTATTCGCGTGTATTGATAGCATTTAGCTAATATTTAAGCAATGTTCGATCACCGCATGCGGTATTTGAAGGTTATGTTTTGATCGTTATATTGAAATTTGGTGTTTGGGACAAAATAATCCCTTTCTGTGTGTTAAAAATGATCCCAGGAATCATTTTACCCCGTTAGTACCTATTTGTTGTTGTTACAGATCATGCCAAGAATTTTCATAGGCAAAACTAATCGCCAAAGCACACCCTACAAAAAATACCTTGAAGGAGAAGCCAGAAAGAAAACAGATATAGAACAAAGAGAAGTCCCTAAGGAAGCGAATAAAACAAAAATAAACAGTGACCTGCAAACAGAACGATAAAGGAAAATGTGGTGGGAAAGGAAAAGGAGTCGAGAAAGGAAAAGGAGGCGGAAAGAGAAAAGGCAAAAAAGCAAAACAGGTCAGATTCTTCTGAAGAGGAAAGTGATACCGAATGCCTCTTCTGTACTGCAAGCTACTCCATAGACAATAAAGGCGAAGGGTGGATTAGGTGCGTTGTGTGTCTTAAATGGGGACATGAGGCTATTTCTAAGTTCCTGATAAGAAAATTATTATTTTTTTAATGAAGAGTTGATATTTCCATTGCATTTTGACATTGATAAAAAACCTTTGATAGGGACGAGTATTATTTGTGTTTTTTTATTTAGAAGAGTCCATTTGTTCACCTATTGCTTGACTAGGTATGTTGTTAATTTTGCAAACCTTTTAAAAGTTTGTAGCGATGTTTAATGTTTAGCTTTTTTGAGAAGTAGATAATTACAAAAAAAGATCTCGAATGAAACTAGAAGACTGCAAAAGTTTTGTGTAGCTTGCTTACATACTTAAATTGTTATAAACAATAATAGTATATTATTAAACGAGCAATTTATGATAGCCATAATTCACGATGGGTGACGTTTGCGTCACGAGCCGCAGGCGAGGGGCGCAAGTCACCCAAGTGAATTATGGCCATAAATTGCGAGTAGAATACTATACTTTGTCCACGACACTTAATTTATTTATTAATAAATAAAAGTCAGTAGCGATTTGGCATACTACTAACCTCAAAATGTTGTGGCATCTACTTCAAATAATTTGACATATATAGAGATGGGCGATATTGTAGAAAGTATCAATACAACGTACCGTTATAAATATATTGTTTTAAAATACTTAAAATTAGAAAATATCGTTATGAAAAGTATCAATACTAAAAATTACAATATTTTATAGATACGATATATGTCAGAAGCAAATTTCCTGAACAAAATACACAGATTTAATAGTTTATTTCATATTGTACCCCCATCTCTAGTCGTGAATTATGAACCATAATACACTACAGTGTATTATGAACCATAATTCACGACAGTTGATATATGGGTACCATATACCTTTAGTTAGGAAGTAAAATATAGACTTATTATTAGGTGGTCGTGGACAAATATGATTAAAGTAAACAGCTAAGTGTGTAATTTCACTGATATTTATCAACTTACGTTATAAAATGATCCCTGGGATTATTTTACCCCTACCCCAGAGATCATTTTAAACATAGGTGTGTATAAAATGATCCTTTACAAAACTTTAAGAAATACCTATAATACAAAAAAACTACATACATATAATAAAAAATAGCTATGCAGTTACAAAGTTAAGTAAATTCTCTACCTCCAACAATAGAGATCTTGCGATTTTGACTTCAACTTTAGGCACAGTTAAGTTTTTCGCTTAAGGGGATCGTTATACCTCACCTTCCCCTACTAGTGAAAGGATATCCAAAGATGAAAAACAATAAATATAAATCTGGTGCCTCAAAACCACTGGGAACTTGAGGATGAAAATACAAAAATTACTTATTTTTTGGTACAGAGACTTCTACTAGTGAATATGTAAATACGTAAATATTTGAGCAGTTCTTTTTGTCTGTTTGTTGTTAAAATATTTCCAATATTTTGTTATTTTATTTCGATTATATTAATTTATAAATCCTCGCTCGAAGAATCAAAATTAAAATTATCGGCCGTATAAAATAACAAACATAACTTTGTGAAGTTCGGTGTAAAATATTTTGAAATGAAGCAATAAATTTAATTTTAAGGATACTTATTACAAAACGTATACAATTACAATTACCAGAAGTAGTTTCCTTCATAATCAGAACAACTAGATAATTACAATTCCATTGTGTACATGTACATAATCAAACAAGACATATTCAGAATATTCAGAGAAGTTCTAATCCACCGAAGGGTTACGCAAAGATCTATTGTTATATTGAAATTTCAGCTTGTTAAGAGAAATAGGGATTATTGGAGCAGTAACAACAAAGATAGCCTGTGATGACATCTGCAGATTCAATTAAATTACATTTACGACGAATATAGTATCTTGATTCAAATGATTTTACAACCGCTAGTACATCATTTATCGTGTAAGATTAAAGACAATGGCGCAGCCAAATCAAATATGTCGATGAAAAACAACAAATGAAATGTTCGAAATAGCCGTTTTTTTATTCAAATGATTTGAAATTTGTCAAAATTATATCGGATAATTGAGTGAGTGCATCTATCAACAAATTTCAACCACGTTGAAAAAAAGGGTGCTTTCCAATGGGAGCTTAGAGTGTCGAATTATTTTTGATCAACTACGCATTAGGCATAATCCCATCTCATTTGGAAAATGAACTGATAATCTGATGAAATTTTGACGGGTTTCGAAAGGTCTGAAAAACCTTTCAGGGTATTAGTGGGTTTTTAAATTAGTTTTTATGTAGTCGATTTAACTAAACATCTCCTGATATTTTTGGTGAGCTTCAAATATTATAAGCTAGTTTATTCTGTAGAAAATGTTAGAGACTAGATATTAGGAGCACAAACTCTGTATACAGGGTAGAGAGAAAGTTTGGCACCAAGTTTTTTTCTTTGTAAATAATAAACATGTAATTATCAAATTTTAGGGTTATGAACAGTATTGTATTCTTCGTTTTTAAGAGGAACTATAAAAAGTGTGCGACAAAAGGTGTTGAAATGGTGGCGCTAGTATAGTGTCAAAAGTGTTTAGAGTAGTGATAGCGTGGAAAATTATTTAAGGTTAAATCCCAGATTATAAAAAGAACAGATACGAAAGCTTGACAGAGAACAGTAAAAAGAGAGAGAGATGGGTGGATATACCCATTCAAATGTCCATAGTCGTATGTCGAGTTCGTTCGGGCTGCTTCGCGAAATTTCTCAACAGGGTTGTCAATTTGCATAATATTACCTCCAATTTACGATAATAGGTCAAATATTTTATAAGCATTATTTTTAGGTGTGATAGTTATACACATAGAAATATTCGATAATTACTTGTTTCAAATCGATTTTATTAACATTGAAAGAAATATAGAATTGAAAAGATCATAATGTATAAAAATCATACCATAAATATATACTTTTTTATCCTTGGCAACCATGCACAGTAACGGTGACGACTTGGCTCAAAACGTCAAAACATGCTCAAAATCACTTGTAATCTGTGCTCAAAATTCATACGCTATTTTTGTTTGCTTAATTGTTTGAAGGTGTTTAATCGTCGATATTAATTGTGTTATTTCACTAATCGATTGTTCGTTGTGGTGATCTTAACTATAAAAATACTGTGTCTTAGATACTGGCTGAATGGACATGGATTTCCAAGTTCCAAAAACAGAAAAAAAAACTATAAAAATATAGTGGTATAGACTATTATTCTTTTAAAATGAATAAACATCACGGCGAAGTGTATTGTTCATACAGAGACTGTCTAAATAAATTTTATTCGGCAAGAAAAATAAAGTTCTTTCGATTCCCGAAGGAGGAGAGTATGTAAGTATTAAATTTAATTTGTCATCGATTGATACATCTGATCTAAAAGTACTAGATTATAAATTTACGGGTCCTTCAATTAAATGAAGTATTTATAACGAAAGATCTATCCCTTGCATAGGTGTATATTGTAATCGCTTTGATAATAAATAAATTAAGAATTATATTTGTACTTCACAATTTGGTTTATTTTTGTAATTATTTGTGTTATCTAAGAATGTATTTAGTAATTAACCTCCCAAGAGTAATGACTATTTATAACATATCATAAGAATGTACATATAGGTAATAAATAAATACATGGATATATATTCGATTATGATTATTGTTTGAATTCATGGTGCATTTTTAAAGATTTAGTGGAAACTTCCAAAAAAACTAGATCCGGCACTGGAAATTGTTATTGTCCCCGAGACAACACTGCAATTTGGTAAGAATTTCAGAAAATATTTTAAGCTGGCAACACCGCGTCCATACCAAGTTAAAGTTCCAAGGTCATTGAAGACGGAGCTGAAAATCGTTTGATGTTTTACCGGGACTCGTATCAGGGGTGCGATTTTCGAAACCATTCGGGAGTAAATCGTATACGAAAAATGGCCATTTTCGTATGATATTCAAATAACCCAATTTTCGACATGCTCAAACGGTAATCGTATACGAACAATTTCGTATGGCTTGTATCGAGTGGGTTTATTGCATTCGAATAAATGTTTTCGTATACGGAATGTGTAAATTTACATAACCTAGAATAAAAATATTTATTTGTGTTTGATAGGTATGTCATCAATTTGAATGATAAATAATATAATCAGTTATAATATGGCAGGTTTTGATGATTTAATTCATTTAAACTTGATGAACGCTATACAAGGAGCGAAAGAGATAGACCTCCTAGGATGTTCAACCCATATTTATTGATCCTTTTGAGGAATATGCACAAAGGCAATTTGTGAAACCTTATAGACTTACAAAACCTGTCGCTTTAAAAGTAATAAACATATTGGAACCTCATCTCCCATCTCCAACAAGAATCTTAGCCTTAAGCATAGATAGAGAAGTGAGTTATCTACAATGAAGTCTATTTAGGCAGGTTAACCAGAGAAAATTGATGGTCCTGTCACTTGTGACATTTGAGAAGCAAAGAATATACCTAATCTATGCAGTTCTAATAGTTCTATGAAAAGAATACACCAACTACTGTATCAACTGTGGTGAGAAAGTTAGGGTATATATCAATTTTCTCTGGTTGACCTGCCTAAATAGACTTCATTGTCGATAAATCACTTCTCTATCTATGCTCAAGGCTGAGATTCTTGTTGGAGCAGGGAGATGAGGATCCAATATGTTTATTACTTTTAAAGCGACAGGTTTTGTAAGTCTATAAGGTTCCACAAATTACTTTTCTGCATATTCCTCAAAAGGATCAATAAATATGGGTTGAAGATCCTAAGAGGTCTATCTCTTTCGCTTCTTGTATAGCGTTCATCAAGTTTAAATGAATGCCATATTAAAACTGATTATATCATTTATTATTCAAATTAATGACATACCTATCAAACACAAATATTTTCATTCTAGATGATGTAAATTTACACTTTCCGTATACGAAAACATTTATTCGAATGAAATAAACCCACTCGAAACAAGCCATACCAAATTGTTTGTATACGATTACCGTTTGAGCATGTCGAAAATGGGTTATTTGAATTTCATACGAGAATGGCCATTTTTCGTATACGATTTACTTCCGAATGGTTTCGAAAATCGCACCCCAGTTCTCTTCATGATCTGTGGTCAAATGTTAGTTTACTTTCATTCGGTTACATTTTATGAAAGTATTTCGCGTAGCTAGTGATATGTTTGGTTGAAGGTAAGTAAGGTTAAAGGTGAGTTAGAACATAGTAATGAAAAGAATAAAAAATATTCTACAAGTTTTTACATTATTATGTCTATAATTGCAAAAATTTGTACCTCTGAATAATTACTGATTGTATAATGTTGTTACAGATCATAAGTATTAATCCACGGAGAATTTAGAAGGGGTTAATGTGTGCAGTAGTAATTTAGTCTATTCTCAGAAGATCGGAGAGTTATAAGTATTGATTGAAAGTGAATCGAATGAAGAATGTACTTCTCTCAAATAATTCCAATTCTATATATATGGTCAGAATACGGTCAGAACCAATTGTTGTTCCAAGAAAGACAAATTCAAGATAGTAATGGTGAAATATACAATAATTTGTGATTGGCTCAGTTTTTACCATGTCCCATGGCTATCATCACGTATAAAAGAAACTATAAAATGGACTTGCTGGTATGAAAATAAATAGATGGTCGATCGTTGGCGGAGCTTCATTTTTTATTATTATTTTTCTTCCTGTAGGAAATAGCTCGAGCTTCCCTTTAATGTTAAATTGTTCATATATTATTAAACGATCCTTTTACTCTTCAATATGAGTGTGAGTAATATAATCATTTGCTTTCAATGTTAAATTTAACGTGTTCATATACATGAACAAATAAATCGTATATATCCATTCACAAATAAGTGCGGTAAGGGGTGGTAAAATGGAGCAGCGTTTTTATTTTAAGTTGTTTCAAAATAAGAACCCAAAAGACATGCACAAATTTAAAATTAGGAAAATGAAACAAAAAATAAGGAACTATAGATATGTATATTCCACGCCGCGGCGGCTATGGGTGAGGGATGCACGACTCCCATAGATAAAGGATATATATACGACTCCTAATAATATCTTTTAATGGAAGTGGGTGTTGCGATACTCCCACTCACCGCTCCTTGGCAAATATGAACAAAATTTACAATATTGAGGTTTTGGTACTCGGTGCCCCGATGCCACCAAAACTACGGGGTCCCCCTGCATATGCGAGCCCATAGCTACACCACTGATAATAAAAGCATACTAGACGAACATACCAATCCATCCTGCATTTTAATATTCTAGCTTCGTTGCATTTCACTATGTTTATACAGTAATATTTTACTGGTTTATAGGTAACTGAAGCCATAAAACGTCAAAATATTTCAAGTAAATAATTCGGCTTTATTATGACTGTAGTCTAGATAGTTCTTAACGTGAATAAAATAAGCAGGGTCAAAGTTTTACAGGACTATGATGTAATTTATTGATACATTTTTGTAAAATGCTATTTTCCGACTTGGCAACAAGTATCCAAAACTTGAGGACTTTAGGCATTGTTTATTTGAAGCAAAAAGGACAGCGTATTTCTCTGATTGAGCCACCTGCGAAGTAGAGGTTGATAGTCCAGTAAACGAGGACTAAAATAGGGTATAGACTTCAAAAAATATTCTAAACACGCTATGTTCGGTCGTGAGAATAAACGTCTCTTCCCTTGTGACCGTTTCCATTTCCAAATCTGGAGAAATTGCTGGACGGTGAGAGATTATAGTCGAATACATTTTCGTTGAAATTCACGAGATTTTCGGTTTTAATAGCTACACAAACTGAATGGCAGATAGCAATTGTTGGTAGTGTTCCATTGAGAAAGTAACAGACTTAATTTATGAATATCGATGAGAAAAAGCTGCTTTGAAAATACAAAACATGCTTAACGTAATGAAGCACGAATCCCATTTCAATTATACAATAATGTGATTAATAGTATTTTTATGACTGCTGTTTGAAATTGATAATCAACAATTAATCTCGCTAGAACATCATCTACATCACTAGAGTTTTTTTTTACACTAAATTATCTCATTGCAATTGGGATGAAACTAAAATAAAGACGAAATTTCAATGTCCTCAAGATGAAGATGGTTTCAGTACTTTAAAGGCTGTGAATAATTTGGTGAATGATATTCAAATCACATTCAATTACCAAGTGAACATTATTTTATCCTTGGAATAAGTCTTTTTCCCGAAAAAAAATTTCACAAAAAAATAGGAATAGGCAGCCGTTTAGACGGCTGGCAGAAGTGAAAACTCCAATATATGAAGCCCTTTTGAGAATTCCATCGCACGCTCATGATATCGAAATTTTCTCAATAAATTAATCTCGTCCAGAAATTTCATCGTACACCCATGATATAGACATTTTTAAAAGTAAATGATATGAAAATAGAACGTTACCCATCCAAAAATCGCTAAACGCGAATGAACTATCCACTTCCTGGAAAGTATCTATATCTATATCTACACATTAGATGCGAAGGAATTTTTTTGCGCTAACAATTTTTTGTTGGCTTGTTT
>CAJUYI010004427.1:0-12383 GCA_910591695.1 Galerucella pusilla
GGAAAATCTACAATATATAGAGTTCTAAAGGAGGAAAAATCAGGTGGTGTAACCCCACCAAAGCCGAAACCAGGTAGACCAAAACTATTAAAAGTCAACGTGGACACAGAGTGCAAGGAACCATAACTTTAAAATTATTAATTTATGTACTTTAATTTTATTTTTAGATTTTTATTTTTTAAGATTTAATATTGTCGTATTTTTTGCATGTTGCTCGTCAAATTTTATCCTTGCGGTTGGTTTTTTTTCTCATATACCTACTTAATTGTTTTTTTAGCTCCTCATATTAATTTATAAATAATTGTAATTATCTGTACATATTATATACATATTTTGTAAATAAACATATACCTAAAACAAAATGCCTAAAATAATATTGACTTTTTCTTCATTTTACCCAAATTAAATTACTACTTACGAATTATGTTTATCTATCTAAAATTGGTAATCTAGGTATAAATAACTAAAACAAATTAAATATTTCTATTTCCATATTAAAATACAGTATATACATTGCAAAAACTTTGAAAGAAATAAACTGATAATGTTTCATTACTCCGAATTCGCCTCTTATGGGCTAATGGAGGATTAAAATTAAAATATAAATTGCTATTTCTAATGCAGATGTATTGATAGAAAACAACTATAAAATTACTCGTTACCTACTAAAACTTTGACAGAAACGATCTGCTGAGATTTCATCAATTTGTCGCTGGACGTCATAATTTGACAACCGTAGTCGTCGTGATTTTAGAGTGAACATAGACCTAACACGAAATATTCCATTTCGCATTTGTTGCTTAGCATCTTGCCTAGCAGACGATGCAAAAATGAAATTTCTGTACAAAATGTGCTTGTTTATGATTATTCATATTTCTTACGGATCAAAGGTAACATTTTCCATAAAAATAGAAAAATGTTAATAAACAGATGGACACAAACAATTACACCATCATCATTAAACATTATTAGGAAATGAGTCAATTGTGTCATACGGATGCTCTAAACAGTTATTTCATAAGAAACATTTTTTCTGGTATTTTCAATTTGTTTTTCGTTCTTTTTTATTCGTAACAAAATACTACAGGCATATATGGAAAAAAACTACACTGTGACATGAATTACTACTCTATCGAAAAATAACTTTTAGAGCTTTTGGTCTGTCAAAAAGTCTTTTATATTATAAAAAGTTAACATTTTGAAAACTTACTTCGACTTGGTGCAGTAATTTTACCATGATTTCCACTAAAAACCCATCAGATTTCACTATAAAGTCACAAAAATCACTTCCACCCGATATACATAAAACCGTCTATTGTAAAATTCTTATTAAAACTAAAATCGAACTATTGCAGGCGAATACAAGCGAGTTCTACTTGTTTACGTTTTTTTTGTGCAACAAAAAAAAGTTAACTGATATTATTCATAGTTGGTTTTAATTTTTAACTTCGCAGAACCATACAATATAAAATTGGTTGATCCAACTTAGTACACAAAAAAACTTCAATAATATTTTAATTTCAATTTTTAAATACGGAAAATAGCATAGGCGTGCATATTAAAATTAAATAAAATAGGAACTTACTTATCATAAGTATGGTTCAAGAAGTTAAAATTTAATATAAAATTATATTATATCAGATGTGAAATTTCATGTAATGTGAACGATTTATGAAGTAAGGCAACCAATGAATCATTTTTAATTATTTGGGAAGTACAAGTAGAATATAATTTTGAAAATTATCCAATGGAGAGTTGGAATTAAATAACAAATTCTTTAGTTAGATAGAAACATTATAAAAAGTTTCCAAAAAGATAAATTATAAATTTTTTCCACCACTATAGTACAGGGAATGAAGCATTTCACATGGCAATTTTTTCTTCCAGCATGGATTGACTTGAAATTTTAACAGAAGGTAGGTGATAGCCTAAGGATCAAAATCTATATCGAACCGAAGGGCGCTAAAGCCTTGGGGGTGGTTGCCACCCCATCTCGGGGGTGAAATTTTTTTATTACATTTTAACCACAGGAATCGATTGAAAAAGTGATTCTTAGCAAAAAATGTTTTATACATTTTTTTGGTAAAAATACTCTATGATTTTCGCGATTGAAAGTAACGCTTTTTAGAGGAAAAAATCGACGTTTTTGATATGTTTTTCGCGGATAACTCGAAAATTATGCATTTTATCAAAAAAACTGTAGAGAGCAAAATTGTAGCTTTTAAAAAAACAAGCAAAACCCTTTTTTATAATTTTTCTAAAACCAATAGGAAACGAGATATGGCCCATCAATTATTAGCTTCTTTTCCCAAATGCAAAATGTGATAGATTCAAAGTCAAATACCGGAAAAATGATGCATTTTTCGTAGAAAACTCATAGAATCTTTTTCAAAGAGCATAATTAAACCTTTCTTTTTTTAAAAAAAAAAAGGTCTGTAGCATCAAAATTGAGTGAATCATGACAGAAATAATGTCAGTACTGAATTTTTTATACATTAAAATCGGTGAAAACAACCCCCTAACTACCCCCCTAATTAAAATTGAACTTTACCCTTGTGCAATTCTCTTTGTACATGTATGGTTAATATGACCAAGAAGTTTGACCAATTTAAAATTCATAGTTTTCGAAAAATTATGGATTAAAGTAAAAGGTTATTTTTCATAATTTTGTATTTTTTACCCTTTCTTTCAAAATAACTCCGAAAATATTAGAGGTATAGTGTAACTATTGTTAATGTGATGACCCATATTTTTAATCCCTTTGAAGGAAAAGCCGCCAAATGGCTTGCATAAAATTCTTTTATAAATTCGAATATTAAGAAATAATGCTTTTCAAATGTAATTCAAATTAATATAGTGGATTAAAATTAACCTGCATAAAATATGTAATACAATTCAAGGTCATCACATTGACATTAGATACACTATACAAGCAAAGTTAAAAAACGAAATTGTAGCTTTTTTTATGACAAAAATTTTCCTGTGAGTAGATTTTTTGTACAGTTAATATTTGACGAGATATAGCCGTTTAAAACGTCTATTTACGCACGAGCATCACCTTTTTTTAGCCCTTTAAACTCACCCCATTTAAAAACGAGAGGGCCTAAAGAAATTTAACTTACAGATCCTTGTAGTTCTTGAAAAACCCTACAAAATCGTTTTTGAATAAACTTTTTATCATCAAAAATGAAGGAAATACGTTAAAAAACCAGTATAGTGCACTTGGAAGCATAATAATGTACAAAATCGGTTTATTCGGCAGTGGGGCGTTATATATACGAAATATCTACTACAATAGTTTATAAAAATTGCAATGTTGTGAAGGGTGGTTTTAAAAAGTTGAAAAGTTACTTAATGCACGTGACACATTTTTTTTACAACAGAATTATTGAGCAGATCCCTATTAGCATTAATTATTTTTCTCTTGTCAAAAAATTTTTTTTCACATATAACACTAATAACAGTTGATTTTTAAAAGTTGAAAAAGTATAAAATTGTATTTTGAAATGTAACAAATTCATCATTTTACTAATTCAAACCAATTTTCACCTATCTTAAGATTTATAATTCTATTTTTTAAAATTTTGATATTTAGGGGTAGTTTTCACCCCTAAGAAACAATCAGGATTCGTCGGCATGACATGATATATAAAGCAGAGGGTGAGTTTAGCCTAATCCCAAATTTTTATGCAAATCAATCTGAGGCGAAATCATTTTTTAAGGATTCGTGATTTTTTTACATTAAGCTGTAACATGGGCTGCTTTTTAAGGGTTGAAATATGATGACATTGTATTCCAAAGCTCAAAACAATCATTATTCAACTTATCCAAACCAAATCTTACCCATTTTCAGGTTTAAAAAGTTATTTTTTGATATCTTCTGTATGTTCCTTGTGGTATATTATTCATTCTTTTTTTAATTTCTTGGGAAATTAAACCACAATATTTTTAAATTCTTTATTTCAACGTTTCGGTAGCGTTCCAGCTCATTCGTTCAATACAAAATGTACCTTACGGTATACCCTCTTAAAATATATTTTGGTACGTCTATGAAATCCACTTAAATGAATGATTTATTACTCCTCGTACTTTCTGTACAGACTTATAGACACATAGAACTACGCGATTAGAGGACAATAATCTTATAGACAACAGCCTTTTTTCAACCTCGTAATTTACTTAATGAAAAAGGTTATCATTCACATTTATACCAACTGTCATTTTCTAGTACAAAAAGAGTTTCAAGATGATTTCAGATAAAAGAATTCCAGAGCATTATTAATGATTTAAAGTGTTTTCGTTAGATACTGAGTTAATTAAGTGTTTTGTCACAAGAATAATAAGGAAATAGAACATTTTTTCCGATGAAATTGACGATGATAAACTGAAAGTTTTAATTGAATTATATTGAATAAACAAAAGCTGCAAGATATTGAGGACAAACTAAAACGGATGATGCGAAATTTACCGGTTATTTATCATTGAAATTTTATTGTTTTGACTTTTATTTCGAGAAACAAAAGACAGATGAGAAAAACATGGCAATATACAGAGTGTCCCGAAAGTCTGAAAACTGACAATTATTTCGTAAATTGTTAGTCCTAATTGTACAAAATTTAGGGTAGACCTATTTATAAATGTTCTTGTTATATTATAGATGATAGAAAATTTGCTGACATCAGCGCCTACTAACTTTATTATTTTTGTGCTAATAAGTGAAATGAAAATTATGAAGGGCGGTTTAAAAGTGCGAATATCTCGAGAATCAGTAACTTTTGAGACTAATGATAGGTATACCTTTTTGTCGCCAAAATGATGCAGTTTTAATATTTTCCAATAAATACAGGGATACCGTTAACGATAAATTAGTTAATCACACAGTTATACCAATTACATAGCTTTTGTGGCGCCCTCTAGAAAATACATCGAAATGGATAACATATTATGATTTCACAGAGCCTAAAACCCCTATCTTCAAATTTTTACGTTTGTATATCCAATTTACTGAGAAAAAACATTTTTGACATTTCAACTTTGCCACGCTGTATCTTGCTTATCATCAATCGAAGATGAATTGTCAGATGAATTTAGCACCTCCATCGGTACCCCCCAGGGCGGTGTCCTAGGACCACCATTGTTTCTTCTTTACATAAACGACCTACCCTTATACATAATCCACGGACTTGTTTTTATATATGCAGATGACACCTCAATTATAATTACAGCCGATAGCTTGGATGAGCTACTTAAAAAAATAAGAAAAATTATGAAAGAGTTCACCTCTTGGTGTCAAAGAAATCACCTTATTATAAATGAGAGAAAAACCGTTTTTATTCAATTCACATCCCCACTCAAGGAAGGCAATGCCCTTGTTTTTGATTTTAATAATTGCACGATCAACACTTCTGAAAATACAAAAATTTCTAGGAATGGAATTAGATTGCAAATTAAATTTTAAAAATCACATTGACTGTTTATGTAAAAAATTAAACAAATTATATTTTGCTTTTAATAGTTTAAAATCTAATTTATATCAAGATTATTTACTGATTCTGTATTATGCACTAATATATTCTGCAATCAGCTGCAATGTACTTGTGCGGTGTAGAGCAAGCAAAATTGGGCGAGTATTTATTCTCCAAAAGAGATTTATTCGTTTGATCTTTGGCTTAGATTACAAGGAGTCCTGTTGTAGGAGCACCTTCAAGAGCAATAACATCCTGACATTCACAGGTATATATCTCTACAAACTTCTAATTTATACCTTTATCAACAAAAACAACCTTCAGAAAAATAGTGACATACATAATCACGATACAAGATCTAAGAGTGATATTCATTTGAACAAATTTAGTCGTTCTCAATTAAAAAAACTTGCCAACATATGCCGGGGGTGAATTTTTCAATCGGTTACCAGATGATATCAAACAAATAAACCATCTCAAAAATTTCAAAACTAGTCTTAAAATATTTTTAATACAATATTGTTTTTACTCGCTAGATGAATTTGGTAGGTGGCGTAACATCTCTTAATTCCTCACCTCATTTTGGATCTTTTTGTATTTCAAACTTTGAAAATGCAACTTTTTATTTTATTTTATTTCATTTATATTCTTGTTTATACCAAATTTTAGTTATATATATGCTGTTGTCTGTATATATTTTAATTCTAATTTTAACTTGTTTTAACTATAGTCTTATACTGTGTCTGATTTGTCTTATGTCATTATGTGTATGATGGTAAAGACTAATAAATTATCTATCTATCTATCAATATTTTACGAGATATTTTATTGAAAGAAGTTGCGTCACATTGTAATATTTTTAGGCGAAGAATCTTCCATTTCACCTTGGACCATTACTTACGGACGACCCCGTATACTCTAAGAAGTCAAAATTGATTTTATATGGGGTTTTCGGTTGTTTTGCCTTGGAGAACTTTTGTTCGCCATCTCTGGACGTACAAGAAACCAACATCGCATTCATTCTGACCGGGACCAAACGTGCACTTAAAAAGTGCGGGATACTTTATACCAACCTATACAGGAAGAAATGATCTAATAGAAATTTCCTGTATTTTCCAATGATACTGGTATTTTTTAGAGTATTTTCTGTACTTTCAATGTGTTTTCTCTAATTTGTACACTATTTTTCCCAGTGGTTTACCCGAGCGTTTACCCCTCGCACTAAACTCACTCTGTATTATACTATAATTCTCTTCCAGATCAAAATAATTTAAACTAACCTATACTGTATGTCTTGCTATGTGCAGCTGATTTAAAATTACTTTTACGAAAAGCAATATCTTTGTTCTGAATTATTTTCAATAACCATTCGAAAGTCTCTTATATTAGATTGAAATCGATTTTAAAATTACCTACCTGTATTGAAATGGAAGAGGGTATTGACATAGTACGAGTAGGGTTTCTTCCTTTTTCACATTTTCCCCGATGTATATTGCATTACTGACAACAACGACGAAAATACAGAGTGAGTTTAAAACTTCGAATCTTGTTTCATAATGATATAGGCCAGTCGGTATTGACATTTTAGACCAATAGTACAAGTAATTAGCAACACGGCTGATTTTTCTTTTGTAAGTACCTTGAATTATATAGATTAATATAAAAAAAGTTTACCATTCTATCGATTTCCCAAATTATAAAAAGAAGTTAAAAAAAAGGTATGCAAAAAATTATTTCTTAAAATTATATATTAATCATCTTTTATACCTTTTCGCTATATACATTTTGTTCGTTGGATATTAATCTTTATATTACAGGAGTATCAAATTTTATTTTGAAAAAGTTTCCTACCCGAATCTATAAAAATTCTATTTTCGCTTATAATACTAAAAACGAGACAAAAAATCATTGAGTCCAAAAATGTATATAAATTAATTAATTTTGTAATTATATATTCTTGATCTTAGAAGTTTCCCCATTTCTACGCAAACCCCATTAAAATTACTCCAGTTTTATTGAAGGGGGATGGGTAATTTGGTCCCCGCTACCTGTGTTAATCCTTAGGTAGCCAGGCACTTCGATAATCCGGCTGGTAATTTCGCCCCCAAACTAAAATATAATTATTTCTGCTTCTTGGAAATTTTTAGGAATAACAGGTGTTTAGACGGATATAAAACCCTTATATTATTATAATTTGCAATCATTTGAATTATTACTTAGTTTGAGTACGTGTGAATTGTTGTGAGAAAGCAAATTATGGAGGTGAAAATTATTTAAAGTAATCGTGGCAAGGATTTACTTGTAGTTAACGGTTACAAGTTTAATTTCCACAAAAAACTGAAAACTTCAGAAGAAACTTGTTGGAAATGTACCAACAGAAAATGTAAGGCCTGTATCTATACATTAGGTGTATCAAGTGCAATATTCGTGACTAAAACTTCATCCGAACACTGTCATCTTGCGGACATTTCAACGTTAAATTAGCAAACAGTTTCTGCAGTTTGCAAGAGAAAAGCTGTTGACGATATTTCTGAAAAACCGTCAAAAATTATACGTATGACATTGAAAGAAAATTTACCAGCGACACTAACAACCAGGGACGTCGAGTACGTTAGGAAGAATATGTATAATAGTCGACGTAAGTTTATACCAGCGCTTCCGAAAAATATTAACGATGTACATGAAATTTTGAATTCGATTTAAAAACTTCGCGTGATGAACAATTCCTTTTTATTAATTGTGTGTTAAATAATATCATTGTGTTTACGTGTCTTTCAAATCTTGAAGCTCTGGGGAAAACGCAACGAATCTACGTCGACGGCACATTTGATTATTGTGCCAAATATTTCACACAAATGTTTACAATTCACGGTTTTTTACACGGGCATTACATACCTTTAATGGTATGGCTTCTACCCAATAAAAAATCGGAAACATACGAAAGACTGTTTCTCCAAAATTAATATTAACTTCGATTTTAAGGAAATAGTGTGTGATTTTGAAATGGCCATACATAAAGCCGTTCGAAAAGTTTGGCCTTCCACCCAAATCATCGGATGCAGATTTCATCTCGCCCAGGCATGGTTCCGGAAAATTAAAACTATCGGTCTAGTTGTGGAATATAACGATGCGAGCTTTGATATTGGTCGGTGGTTGCACTTGACTTTTGGTCTTACTTATTTAGATCCTAATGAAGTGGGTGATTGCGTTGCGTTCGAACTATTCGAAAATAGACCAAATGACATGAGATTGGAGAAGTACGCTGATTATCTAATCGAGAATTATGTTGATGAAGAATCTCTTTTTCCACCGACAATTTGGGCCAAAAATTCGTCTGATCTCACGCGAACAAAAAATGCTTGCGAAGCTTTTCACAGATCTTTTAACGATTTATTTTACAAAGAACATCCATAATAACATTTCTTGAGAAATTAAATGAATTGTAAATCGAAACTTATATCAAGTTGCAAAGTTGTCATTTGAAACATTATGTAAGAGACCCTAAAATTAGAAATCGTCAAAAATTTATTGAAAACCTTATGGAAAAATACAAAAACTCTGAAATAGATAGAACTCATTTTTTAACATGTACTTATTTCATTTAAATGTGTAAAATTTTGAAATTCTCATTTGTGTAAAAATTATTTACCTATATGTTCATGCTATAGAGTTGAAATTAAAACCTTTAAACTATTTTCATGTTTTGATTTTATTTCTTCTTTGAACCGAAAGCATATACCTGATTGCGGGGACGAAATTACTCGTAGGGAATTTATACCGGTCAGCCATGGGGACCAATTTACCTTTTGAAATTTCGTGACGTCATCTTTGGCAGTGGCGGATTTGCCATAAGGCCCAGTAGGCCCGGGCCTAGGGCGGCCAGATACGAAGGGCGGCAATCGTGCCAAAAAAACTCAGTGATGATAACAAGAAATAACTCAAATGCAAAGTATCTCAAAATATTTTAGAGGCTCGCGTACCGTACGTATGATTATAATCTTCCTAAATCACTATTTTTGAGTATTAAAGTATAAATACTTTCGTACATCGTGCTTAAAAAATAGTTCGTACGTTTAGTTTAATATTAGTGATCTAGGAAGAATACCTATCCTATTGTTATTACAAAAACAACTCAGCGGTGTCGCGCGAACATTCTAGAAAGCTCTACACGACGCTCGAATGCGTGCGCGCGCCGCCCCGCAGGAAGGATCTAGAAACGGTGCAAGCGCGACGGAAATACGCGCGACGTGAGAGTGAGCAAGACAGCGCGCGGCATGCATACACGCGCGCGTTCTGGAAACTGCCCGACTATTCTAGTATAACGTTGCACCGGTATATATAAGCTACGGGTTTGGACGGTGGGACAGTTCAGTTTAGTGAGCGATTGAGTGCGATACTGCTTAAGTTGAATATGGACGGAAAGAAAAGGGTAAGGTTAAGTGGGGCAGAGTATCGCAAGAGAGCTAAAGAAAAAGATGATAAACAAAAAGATACGATTAAAAAAACACGGAAATTAGACGATTTCTTTGGAAAACTTGATGTTCCAAGTAGTAGTGGCGCTCCGTCAACTGATGATTCTGCAGTGTCTTCAAGTGAAAATACTTTGATCGATGTGGCAAGCATATCGAAAGAACAAGCCGAAGATGTCCCTCTAGTACCAGGAGTGGCAGGAGTAGGAGTGCAGCCCAATCCTACGGACCAGGAGCTCTACGAAATCAGCGACGATCCAGCTAAATGGACAATCGACGAGTTCACGCGTGATCACATTTGTAAGAACGGAGCCAATCAAAACATCCAAAATGATTTTCCTAAAAGTGAGCGCATTTACAAAGATAAAGCGCGACAGTTGTCGAGACATTTATTCGAACGTCAGCTTCTGAACGGTGAAAAAGTTCCGCGAAAGTGGCTAATTTATTCCAAAAGTACTGGATGTGTTTTTTGTGGTCCTTGTCTGCTTTTTAATAGCGGGGAGAGTCAGTTCGACAAAAAAGAAGGTTTCAATGACTGGAAAAATTCATATCATCGAGTGTCAACTCATGAGAATTCGCCTACTCACAAATTATCTGTTCTGCATATGAAAGAACGAAGCAACGTGCTAGGTCGCATTGACCGCGCATTAACAATGCAATTAGATGAAGAAATAAATTACTGGAGAAACATTCTGAAAAGAGTAGTTGCATGCGTAAAAGCGCTTGCGTCACGTGGTTTGCCTTTCAGAGGACACGAAGAAAAATTTGGATCAATCCACAATGGAAATTATTTTATGTCCTTAGAGCTTATCGCTGAGTTCGATCCGTTCTTAGCCAAACACATTA
Organism: Galerucella pusilla; assembly: GCA_910591695.1. Taxonomy (NCBI): domain Eukaryota; kingdom Metazoa; phylum Arthropoda; class Insecta; order Coleoptera; family Chrysomelidae; genus Galerucella; species Galerucella pusilla. Next base: position 10,781 of record CAJUYI010004427.1, read on the forward strand.
CACGTTATGGAAATCCAGGCTCAGGATTTACGAGTTATCTTTCTTCAACAACATGCGAAGAATTCATTCGACTTATGGGAAACAAAGTTTTGGAAACAATTGTTATGGAAATATTAACCGCAAAATATTTTTCTCTGATTATTGACTCGACACCGGATATATCTCACGTAGACCAGCTCACTTATGTTATCAGATATGTCCTGCCTAATGGGTCACCTGTAGAACGGTTCCTCAAGTTTATTCCAAACACAGGCCACAAATTACAACAAATGGCAGATGCTGTTACCTCAACTTTAACTGAATTGGGAATTGACATTTCAAACTGCCGCGGGCAATCATATGACAATGCAGCTAACATGTCAGGCATATACAACGGCCTGCAAGCTAAAATAAAGGAAATTTCACCCCTTGCCGACTATGTTCCCTGTTCAGCACACTCGCTTAATTTAGTAGGTGAATGTGCTGCTGAAAGCAGCCAAGAGGCTTGTTCGTTCTTTTTTCTACTCCAAGAGTTATACAATTTCTTTGCAGCGTCAACTCAGCGTTGGGAACTCCTTCAAACCCATTTCACCGTCAAAAGTCTATCAACGACTCGTTGGTCAGCTCGTGCAGACGCATGCAAAAGTTTACGCGAATCCTGGAATGAAATCCATAAAGCGCTAGTCACCATCGAAAATGACACACAACAGAAGAGAACCGTTATATGCGAAGCAAGAGGTATTCGTTTGAAACTGGAACGTTTTGAAACGGCTCTCATGGCTGTTTTTTGGGGATGTTTACTAGATCGCATTAACGCCACAAGTAAAAAACTTCAGAGTGTGGAAATTGACATTACTATTGTTATAGAACTGTACGAGGCTTTAATACATTTTGTTGGCGAAACAAGAGAGAATTTCGATGAATTCGAAAAAAAAGCGAATAAACTGTCCTTCGTACAGGAATATGAAAAAGATTTTCGACGCAATCGAAAGCGTAAGCTGCTTCCTGGCGAGACTAATACAGGTGAAGAGATGCAACAAAGTGGCCGTGAAAATTTTAGAATACATACTAGTAGATAGAGCTATACAGTTTCTAGGCCACTGCTTCAAAAATCTCCGCTTGGTGGCGCTGAGAGTGGCGGCGCGCGCGTTGTAATTTTAGGCCGCCATTTTTAGTCCTGTTGTATATTTAAAAATCTGAAAAAAACTTCAGTGAGATTCGATCCCACAACCTTCGCGTCTATAGCGAGGCATTCAACACATGCTGCCATAAGCTCTCATGCATATTATTAGCGAAGAATGGTATGGCTGCTGCAATGTTAATCCGGGGGTCGGTGTGGAGGTAATCTACGTAATCGAGAGTATAGATATACCGGGGATGGTTGAAAGTAGCGCAATAATGCTGTCAAAAAGGCACTAACACCTAACTTCGTTACTATTGGTCCGATTTGAATGGAACAAACGGCATTATGTATGAAAAGTGATGTAATTTATATATGGAGAGTATGAGCATGCGCAATAATGCTGTCAAAAAGGCACTAACACCTAACTTCGTTACTATTGGTCCGATTTGAATGAAACAAACGGCATTATGTATGAAAAGTGATGTAATTTATATATGGAGA
>CAJUYI010004428.1:0-13088 GCA_910591695.1 Galerucella pusilla
GGAGCACTGAAAATTTTTCATGGAAACTGTTAACACCGTCTTAAATTCTTTCCCAATTATCCAATTTGATATGTCAAAATTGTAAAATTTGTAGAGGCGAGACCAAACTGCGCTTCAAGAAATACTTTCTTCAACAACCATGATTCAACAACACTTTTCTGTTCAAATTTTTATTTGGAAAGTGGGCAATTGATTCATTCACTCGCTCAACAGCCCATGCACTTGAAGTAAATCATTGTATTATTCCCCATATTACCTACTTCCATTCCAGAAGCTTTTCATAGGAAAATGTATATATTATTGGGAGAGGTGGAGGATAGAATTGAGTGCTATGAAAATTGACCCATTTGGTCTGAAAATTTCGGTTTCACACCGGGAATGGAAACTGAACGTCTTAATTGTGTGACATTTCCAGCTGGAGGTTTAGCATCAACTCCAATTAACCTCGCTAGCGAGCTACATTTAAGCGCCAAAATGTGTGTTCAGCCACGCCTGCCCCAACCACCAGAAGTATTATAAATAAACATTATTTTAACAATTCTAAAGTTATTTGGTGGCATTGGCGCGCCGGTAGGAATTTAGAACAGCATTAAAAAAATAAAGAATGTGAATTATATTGAGTTATACAAATTATTGAACTTGTGGTTTCAACAAATTTTGAACACTGTTCACACTACCAGTACACCAACACACCGTAACAATACACAACTCACGAGCGCTTAGATAACCAAGTAATCTTCTTTATAGACTGAAGATAAATTGTCAGTTATCGAAACGCGCATAAGATAATGCAAAGTTTTCAGTATCAAGTATCACCAACGGTTCCAGAATTACCAACTCAACAGAAAATAACATTCATTAAAATAGTTCACGCATATAAATTAGCTCATATAACAACACTTCATAAATAACACTGTAATTTAAGTGCACAACAGATGCATAGTTACAATGTTGGCTCACAATACCGACCTCTCGGTAAATTCGTTGCTACCATCTGACGGCGAAATTTACTACGGCCCGCGCTCATTGGTTATTGGTCAAATAACGCGTGCTTCGCTGGCTTCCTGTTACACACTTTCGTCCCATTCAACCAAACACTTCCACAAACTGCAGGGCACCGAGCAGAAAGATATTTCAGATCAAAAGCTAAGGTTGGATGGTATTGGTGACGCCGTGGCGTGAAAACAAACTGTTTGGATAAAAGGTTTTGAGATCAGATTTTGCCAATTTTTCCGTAAAATTTTGATCTCCTCATCCAGCCTCCATGTGTTCTATGTTTGCGGAAAAGTGACATTATAATATATGTATCTATTTGGGGTGACATTCACTGGGACCTGAAAGATTTACTGTGCCTCCTCACTCTTTCTCAGTTTTTGGGGAGAACCTCAGAAACTAGTACCTCCATTAGTACTATTTCCCGGAGGAATTTTAGGATATCTGCGGCTCCAACTGTTCCTCTTCTATCCAGTAAACACCCAGGTGCTGTGCCATAGGATTCTGGAGTCCTGTACAGCTAGAAAGTATGTAGATTGAGGTTTCTTTTTCCATGCCACAAAATCTACATTCTTCCTTCTCTACTCCTGGAACTCTTACCGAAGTTTTACTTTGACTTATGCATTCATTCGATCTCAACAGGTTGTAGTCATCCAGAAAAATATTTGATTGTCCAAGCCCTACTGGATCTCTCCAATGGTCAGATCTTGTCTTTTCATCGGATTCACCTATTTCTTCCAATATCATTGTGACTGATTCCGCAAAAGGTTTCAGGCCCGCAAAAGGTTTCAAGCTGCAAAAGGTTTCAGGCCCCCAAAAGGGTATTCCAGTCTTTCTCTTCAATAGCTCATCTGCTATTTCATTTACTTCTATTCCAGTGTGTTCTGGAATCCATATAGTGAGGTGACTATATTGTTCTTACCTAGTTCATTGAGTATGTCTAGGCATTCCCTCACCATTTTGGAACTGTTTACACAGGAGCTCAGTGCTTTAATGACTGCTTCACTATCCGACATTATAATGATCCTCTATATTTTGTATCCCTCATCAATATTTAGCTGGGCGCACTTTCTTATGGCGTCGATTTGCGCTTGAGAGATACTTGGGGTTTTTCCTAAGCTTCCAGAGTGTTTGATCTCTGGCCCGACCACTCCTGTTCCAGTTCCTTCTATTTCTTTTGAGCCATCTCTGTACCATTGGAAGGCACTCTTCCCAAGTCTGGTAATGGTATTTGGATCCCATTCCTTCTTGCTGCTTAATTCCGTAACGAATTTCTTTGGAAAGTTATACCTTTTATCATACCGTCTTGTGGCATGTCCCAAGTTGTCTGATTTCTAAAGAGTGGGGAGGTGGTATTTTCGTTAGACAGTAGTATAGTTGCCGCAAACGGTAAACTGCCGATAAAATCCTGTGACTATAATAGGTTTGTTTCAACAACTACCTTCTGATTAGTACGTGAACGTTCGTGAACTTATTCATGTACGAATCAAACGTTCGAGAACCTTTATAGTTTGGCAAGTTTATCTGAAGCTATGCGGCATCGGTGAGAGGCGAGGAAAAACATGGCGCCTATCTGTCAAACGTACAAATGGCGTACGGTACCTATTTTACCAAGTAAAACTGAAAATACAAAGGTAATTGACAATACCAACGCTACTGGATAAATCAATATCAGTCAATTGACGAAGTGAGAGGGAAGATCTTACGCACGCGCTTGCCAATAAGAAGTCAGCTGGTCGATTCAAATCACCAATTATGTAATTCGGAGGGTGTGGTCATTATGGTTTTCGTACAACTCTGCCAGAGCTTCAAAAAGCCCATAACAAATTTGGAAAAGTGTCCATCTTTAAATATTCATAAATTGGAAAAATAATGTTAATAGAATAAATCCAAGGAAACAAGCACATTATAAAATTAACGTTTAATCACATTTTTAATATTGTTAATAATAAACAGACCCTTTTCTAATTATTATCACTACATAGTTAGAACCTCAGTTTTGTCATAGTTGAAAGTGGCAATGTCGAATGTTTTCGACTGCATTCCTTTCACGGTTTCAGATAAGTATACGTGAATTAATCCATTAACATCATACCCTATGCATTGTTGGAACGATTCTACGATTCTTTTTCAAACTGTTACCACTTTCAGGGACTTTATTACAACCCTATGAGTTCACGTTTTTTTTATGTATGATTTATGTTTATTTACCATTACCTAACCTTTAGGGCGAGTTATATCAAACACTTCAACTCGGTTTAATGATAACTGATGTTTAGAATGTGGCTGCTTGATGTATTTATTATCAACAATCACATCAGTCTACACATCAGTCATCATTAAACCGAGTTTAGGTGTTTGATACAACTCGCCCCAAAACATCAACTGACAGTTTGGACGAACGGTTCTACATCCAGATCTCTGATGAAAATGATCGTTCGCCGACACGTTCATGAACGTGTCCAGTTTTTGTTGGAACGCATTTTTACCAGTCCGTGGAATTGTCGGAACTTGTTGGAACAGAAATTTGTTATGCGCATGATCGTGACGTTCATGTACGCATCATTCCGCTTAGTTGGAACAAACCTAATAATAACGGATTGTGCTAAAGTATTATTGCAACTCAATAAATGTCACCTTCCATATTTCAACTCAATGCACCTTCATGTTGGAATTAATTTTGGTTAGCACAAGCTAGCCTCTATCGAGTTTTATTATGATTGACTTGATACTAATTACCTACCTGTCGTCCTCAATCAAACATCATTTTTGCTAACAAATCACTTTGCATGTTAATCAATATTGTTAAAGTGTAGCTGTTTTCTGACTTCACTGATACTTGACAAAAACTTTCTAATTTTCAATAGCATTATTAAAGTGGTGTGAGGTGAATTTAGCCGGGTGTATGTACAACAAACAGGTGTTTGTAGGTCCCATTTAGGAGTCGATCCCTAATTCATTAACAGACGGCTGCGTGACATTTTAGTGACTATACTGATACCCGCTACACAGGGTGGCCCGATGGAAACGAAACAGAGCCATTATCAGGGAATGCGTCAACATTTAAATAAAACAGAGATTTTGATTAAAACCCCGGTATTTTTGACTTTGCCACTATCACCCCCAGGGATGGGTAAGCATCACCTTGAAACATTTGAATGACATTAGGGGTCGAGTTATGTATGTTAAAGCCATTTGAACTCCAAAATTAGTCAAAATTGTGAAATTGACACATAGGTAATTTAGTACGCCAATGGTTGAAGTGTTGATTTTCTTGCTTTGTATTGTTTTTGTGATTTGGTTATCAAATTTGTAGAAAAAAAATGGATACGATACGGGCATACAAAGAACGTGAAACTGGTGGATTCGTGTATCGAGGTGAAGTTTTGTTCAATTGTGTTTTGTGTTTTTGAAATTGAATAGTTTATTCCATTGCGGATAGGGTAAATATAATTTCGCTTTATTTTACTTATAAACAATAAGTGTGCAAATGAGTGTGTAAACAGGTCAGTGGAAAGTATGTTCTAGAGTTGATGAGGAAATTTCAAGAGACTCGAAATGTAGCTGATGAAAAACGAAAAATAGTCCGCTTGTAGTTAATGAAGCTTGTGAAGTAATATTTTCGGGACATGTTTATCTAGATCCTACGTTTAAAATAAGACAATTGGCATGTGTGTCTGGGATCGATAGGACCAGCATTGAGACCATTTTGGGGAGAAATAAGAAATAAATTCCATCCATATGAAATACATTCAGTGCAGGAACACAATGAGGATGATGTGGACAACCGTTTGCAATTTTGTGGAATAATGAACGAGCGAGCAGCAAGATCTCCACAGTGTCTTCTTAATATTTGCTTCTCCGATGAATGCAGCTTTTTTCTGAGAGATAATGTGAATTGTAATCATTGCTATCACTGTTGGGTGACCTACTGGCGGGATTATAATTTCTACCTGGTAATTTGACTGGCGAAAAATTTATAATCACGCGAAGATGCCATCGACCATATCCTGACATATATTATTGAAAATGGCCAGCAGTATAGTGGAAAGCATTCAATGTTTCGACAGGCGCTACCTGGGTTGACATTCGAGGAGACTTGGAAGATCTACTTCTACTTAGCTCATGAGAAAAGTCTCAGAGACTATAGTAGCTTTTTCAGCCCGATTTCCCGAAGGAATTTCAGGATATCTGCAGGCTTAGGTAAATGTCCCTCTTTGATCCAGTAATCTCCCAGATGTTGTACCCTAGGATTCTGAATCACTGTGCAATTCGCAAGTATGTGGATAGAGGCTTCTTCTCCGAAGCCACTTCTTCCTACACTATGCTCAACTTTTGGGACAATGTCCCTGTTGAAATTTTTACTACAGTCTTACTTTGACTTATGCATTCATTTGATCTCCACGGAATTAAGTCTCCTAGCAGAATATTTGATCTAGGTCCTACTGAACCTTACCAATGGTCAGATATTTTACATATCATTTCTTCCAATCCCCCTCTTTGTCATATGATATATCATTTCCTTTTATTTTAATGTGTCCCGGAATACGCTTCAAGGATAGGCAATCCCACATACTTTTGGGATTAATTACAACGACTATATATCCGACATTAAAATAATCCTTTGCCTTCCACATCCTTTATTAATATTGAACTGGGCATACTTTTTATGGAGTAAATTTCCGCTTGAAAAATAGTTGGAGTTTTTTTCAAGAGTGTTTGGTTCCTGGCCCGATCGTACTCCCATATTCCAGTTTTGCTATTTCTTTAAAAAGTTGTACTTTTTCATCATACCATCTTCTGCGTGTTCCAGGCTTCCTGATTCCTAAGATAAGAAGTGAGGAGGTGGTTTTTTAAAAGTATTCTCTCTCTACTTAGTCTGTATCTGGTTCTTTCTGCAACACTTTCCACCACCATATGTATGTAGTGGTTTAAAATCACCTCTCAATGGCTTTCACAGGGAATATTATCATTGCTCCTGTAATGCACAATATAGGCTGGTCTTTGAATTCTGGGGAGGTTTTCTCTTGTCGTCAATAGGCTTGTTCTACTACTCCACACAACGACTCCATAAGTGATAATTGGTCTCACTATGGCAGTTTACATCCAGAAGAGGCTCTACTACCTACCCTTAGGCCGTGATTCAGAGCTGTTTAGATGACGGCTCGTGGATGGCACACCTATTTGTCCAGTAATTAATGCTTTTATGTATTTAGGAAATGAAATTGGTATTGTTAAACTGATTTTAATTTAATATACAATATAAATCTTTAACACAAACATGATACGGAAGATAACTCTAATCTTGATCATCATAAACAACAATACAACATATTTATCTTGGCGACAACAATGGTATTGTTAGATAATGTCACCACCAGTATTCGCAAATACGTAGGTACTCATACAATGCTACGGAACATAGCCCCGCTCTCGTGCCTGCTGATCCAACGGTCTGGAATTATCTATGGTCTGAAATTCCCAAACTTATTGCTGGAATAAAATCCAATTATGGAATCACTATGTGTTTTAATTAATTCTCAGCTAAATTTGATATAAAATTATACGTGAGTATGTAACTATTACTATAATAAATATTACTATAATAAATACATACAATTAAATTTTCTATTTATGCACTATTTATAATAATCACTTTAAATAAACGTTGAATATTTTAACCTCAAGTTCGTGGTTAAATGATAATTTGTTCAACACTTTTGAATTATTTACAGTTTCCTGGATACTGGATACTATTCCAAATTATTCAATCAAGATTAATTCAACTTGTACAAGTGTTTTGGATTGGAACTGAATAATTTATATAATGGTTATTTCACTAATTGTATAGAGATCGAAGTCTTGCTTTTGTGTGTTCAAATTCACCACAAATCGCATGCAACCCTCGACTGAACTCGTAGAATAAATAGTCCTCAGTTGTTGGAACTAGTGGATTATAATTGTTTATTCACAACTCTTTCATGTAATGAAATACAACACAAACAAAATCAAAGTATCAGTATGACTAACTCATTTAAAACGTTATTGAATTTTATATTCAAAATAATTCAACTCACAATAGTTGCATACCAACATTATTTTTTTATCGGGTATCCGTTTGTCAGTATACTTCAAAAAATATTATTAATTATGGAGCGACTTTTGAAGTATTGAGTGTCAACATCTATTCCATAAAATTTGTACATACAGGGTGCATCAAAATTGTTCAACTTTTATTTTAAATTTTATATATGATTTGAAATAATTCAAATTGTTTTTTCAAATTACGACATCTTGAATTTCAATTAAAGCAAGTGTTTCTTCAGTTCATAAATCCATGATAATATTTATGGATAGAGTAAAACAAATCCACATGTATACCACGTATAACATAATACACTATAAAAATAGGAAACTTGAACAACTTTCTGAAATAATTAAAAATTATACAGATTCTGTAACATACTTCAAAGTACGTTTTGCATATAAAAACAATACTGACTAATTGCATTAACTGAAAAAATGGAATCCCAATTCAAACTTATGAAGCAAAACAAAAAGTTATATTTACAAATTTTGTGATATTTTTTTATTGTGAATTGGGTTCAAAAGATTTTTGAATTCTTATGTCGTGATTTGCGAGTTTATTGTGTAATATAAACCCAATATTGTATGAACAGATAAGGAATAACTTGATGGAAAATGTTTAAAATGAGACTTGGGGCGAAGATAAAATTATTGATGGAATAATAGGAGTTCAAATTGATTGAATGATTTAAGTGAATATTTTCCTCAGTTTTCAACATACGTCTCTCATCTGAATAAAAGTTTCCATTAGATATTCCGTAATCTGATCGGCAGATTGAAATTGAAATTTATAGTTGGATATCTTGTCTACTTACTGCCCATTATCCTTCCCATTTCACAATTATCAGCTATAATGGGACATTGATAATTTGAGATAATTTTGTCATAGATTCCGCTTGATAAGAACCCGACGCCGAAGGCAGAGGGTTGTTACCTCAAAAAAGCAACATGCTTGAGGAAGTTATGGCAACATTATCAGAGTAACCGATTGCAGTTTTTACTGACAACATGCTGTAATGAGATATTATCAGGTTTATTTTAATGCACGAGTGTGATTAGGTAGAATATTTCTCGAGTAGAAGGAATAAAAGTTATATATTTTTGGGTTCACTTGCGATCACTTTTCCTTGAATGGAACTTCAAGAATCTTGTCCAAATCGCGACATTTCAACGGATTTTGAAATTTGGCATATGACACAATGACAGATATTGCACAATTTTAACACTCGTTACTATAGTTACGGGCCTGCAGGAAAATTTTCGATAGCTAGCGGCATCTTTTCGATAGTTAGCGGCATCTTATCGCGATAAGATCCCGCTTCATATGGGATTTTTAATACAGAATGGTAATATTCAAGAACTAGTTGTATTTGAGAAGATTATTTTTTTCATCAATTGTGGAGTGGAATTTTGTATTAAATGTTCAATATTCTCTTGGGTGATGGCACTGAATCGGTTTGTGTTAATTTTTCAATACACTTCGGAGCACTTTTAGTTGTCAATAATGACAAATTCAAAGTGAAATTTTGACGTTTCAATGTAAACAAGATATAATCGATGAGAAAGCAGAATTATCAGTATAATCCTGAATGATTGGCTAGAATAATGTATTACTATTGGTTAAAACTACCAAAATGTCAGATTTTGGCAAATGAAAAAAATAATCAGTGTAATTGATTGCGAATTGGCTATTTTTTAACACTTAAAATACACATTCTTTTTTTAATTTCTTGGGAAATTGAACCACAATATTTTTAAATTCTTTATTTCAACGTTTCGGTAGCGTTCCAGCTACCGTTGTCAAGAAAAAATAAGTAGAAATTAAATTTTATCCCTAACTGACACAACAGAAAAAAATTTGACAACTAGACAATCAAAAATTATTTTGAAGTTTAAGACTGCAAAATTTTGTTATCAAATTTTTATTAAGGTCCATTTATAGTAGATCATATCTTTGGCAAAATGTGAAATGAAATATTTCATTTTATGACATTCCAACGATATGATAGTCTACTAGAAATGGAATCCAGTGAAGTGCACGTTCCAGGAACGGTTTTTATTGGGATAGCGCGTTTTTTTCGCTTATATTGGAAATGCTGTTAATAAAACGCGTTTCTTGATAGTATTTTTGTGTATGAATATTTGAGTTTTTAAAATATGTATACTCAGTTTTGTGATTTTGTGTATTGAAATATGTATCGATTAACAACTATTCAAATTATAAATCATAAGAAAACCTGGATAAAAACTTATGATGCTATCCTGATAACGCAGGTAATTGATTATTGGAAATTTCTCTTTCTAACATTGGTAACCAAATTTGACTACATTCGGCTGAAATACTAGCTACACATTTATCTGCATTTAATTGTATTAAAGCACTTTCTTTGATTTTCCGTCTTTTATTATTGGGTTCTTCTAATATTATTTTTGATGAATCCCATTAAATTTGATGACCCTCTTCCCAATCATGTTTGCAAATAGCTGACTTAAAGAAAAAAACGCGCTATCCCAATAAAAACCGTTCCTGGAACGTGCACTTCACTGGATTCCATTTCTAGTAGACTATCATATCGTTGGAATGTCATAAAATGAAATATTTCATTTCACATTTTGCCACAGATATGATCTACTATGAATGGACCTTAATAAAAATTTGATAACAAAATTTTGCAGTCTCAAACTTCAAAATAATTTTTGATTGTCTAGTTGTCAAATTTTTTTCTGTTGTGTCAGTTGGGGATAAAAATTAATTTCTACTTATTTTTTTTTGACAACGGTAGCTGGAACGCTACCGAAACGTTGAAATAGAGAATTTAAAAATATTGTGGTTTAATTTCCCAAGAAATTAAAAAAAGAATGAATAATATACTACAAGGAACATACAGAAGATATTTAAAATACACAGTTTCAATAGGTTTAAATGTCGAATACAAAATTATCAGGGGAATATCACCAACCTAATTAGGATAATTATCGGGAAATCTTCAATACACTGCCGACAATCCGAAAAAAAAATTGAAAAAGGTGTCGCGGGACACACGGTAAGAACTTTAGTTCCCTTAAAGCAATAATCAAATTTTTTGAATCAGTAAATAAATACACACATATTAATATAAGAATTTATTTTAATCTGGATGAAACTTCATTTCACAAAAATATACAGTAGTATTAATTATGAAAATCTTATCATTAGGTTGATTGGCACAAAGTACATATCAAGTATTCTATTAGCTGTAATTATTAATACAATGTATGCTGACAATCAACATTTTGCGCGGAGAGACTAGCTCTGAGACTGAGGAGAGAGCGCGAGAGCCCATGCGCTCAAGGCACATAACGGAACAACGTAACGTAACGGTATAATCCGTCGTATAATGCGTCGCGACCCCCAGCGCTCCAACCTAACGTGAAAACTAAAGTTCTGAAAATTAATTGTACCGTAGTTTCATAAATCCACAAAATGTTTTTTATTTAAGGTACGCCTACCGGTGTTAGTTAAATATCGGAGACTACACGTGAAAAACGGTCCAGAAAAATAAAAATTGGAACAACTTTGCCATTTTGGACTATGTTGCAGAATAGCGTCAGTCAAAATAGCGCTAAGTTAAAACAGCGGCAGAAAAAAAGCGCTCTACAAAAACAGCGCAGTGCTAAATAACGGTGCACAAAAACAGCGATGGAAAAAACAGAATTGGCTGCGACTAAATAACGCTAGTTGAAATATCCTCAAAAAATTAACTATTAAAATATGGGTAATCAACTTTTTCTAGTGTACCTAAATGTAATTATATACTTTGGCAAGTTTATCTGAAACCGTGAAAGGAATGCAGTCGAAAACATTCGACATTGCGACAATTAACTATGAAAAACCTGAAGTGCTGACTATATAGTGATAATAATTAGAAAAGGGTCTTTTTATTATTAACAATATTAAAAATATGATAAAACGTTAATAATTTTATAATGTGCTTGTTTCCTTGGATTTATTCTATTAACATTATTTTTTCAATTTATGAATATTTAAAGATGAACACTTTTCCAAATTTGTTATGGGCTTTTTGAAGCTCTGGCAGCGTTGTACGAAAACCATAATGACCACACCCTCCGAATTATATAATTGGTGATTTGTATCGACCAGCTGACTTCTTATTGGCAAGCGCGTGCGTGAGATCTTCCCTCTCACTTCGTCAATTGTGGAGTCATTTAAAAACAGTTAGTTTCATTTAAAACCATATGATGAGTAGATTCCACGAAGTGAGGGTTTATACAGTTAACTCAATAATATTTATGATAAATCTGTAGTGATAATGAACATTGTATGGGACCGCCTTTGATGATATTCTAGTTGTCTACACTTTGATTTGTGTCAGTTAGTCGTGAAGCGATTGTGTTGAGTTATGATGAAAATTATTGATTGTCGTTCTTTTTCGTTTTCCGTTCCTTATTTTCTGATATTGTTATAGACAGTTACACTTTGATCTCTGTCGGCTGTTCGGGAAGCGATGTTGAATTGACTCATGGAAACTATTGTAATGAATATTATTATTTATGGAAAACATTTTATTCCTAATTATGCTAGTTCGGTACTGGAGTTTATTTTTATGAAATAATGAAGCATAATTATTTTTGTATGGCGCTATTTTGTCGAGCGCTATTTTGTTCTATTGTTTCACGTTATTTTTGTGCTGCGCATATTTTATTGTTCGTAAATAAATCGACGCTAACTATATCAATGTTTAAAACCACCAAAAGTACAGAGGAATTATCCAGTACCACAACGAGTTTATGCTAATTCTTCCGCCCCAACTAAGTATAGGCAGTCACAAGGCAATTTTTTTTGTATACCACACGGTATACCTAGTGGCTTTCAACTTGCGAAACCGTACCAGCAGTATGTGCAGTATTTATGTGGTTTTGAACAGTAGGTACATAACCACAAAAATATTTCGATTTTGTGTTTATAACAGTAGTCTATGGCTTATTCGTTTATTGTTTATGCTGAGAGTAGAAAATAATCTATTTGTGAATTGGCGAGAAATACACTATGTTCTGTGGAATGACTTATTATATTTCATACATACAGTGATGGGCAAATGTGTGGAACCAAGTAAATATCTCTGGAATTATTATAGATATCAAAATGAAATTTGGAAGGTGGATACCACAGTAGATTGCCCATTTGTTTTCATATTTTTTAAGAATTTTGAACTTCTGGTTTTACCGGAAGTAATGTCGATTTTAAAATTTGCAATGGAACACCCTGTATATTATTTTAGTTTCTGATGAAACATTTCATTACGGATACAAAAATATCGGGCTCGATATTTTTCATTTCAATACCTACCGAGAGTAACTAAGGAAAGGAAAATTTACAAACCGACATGCCTATTGCCAAGAAGTAAACGGTGCTCAGTTTGAACATCTAATACATTAACTTCAGTTTAGTTCAGTTTCTATGTTTTGAAAACCACTTAGTTTCAGTTAATAATTATGATTATTTCTTCAATGGATATTAGATTTCTCCTTTCCTTAGTTACTTTTATGTTAATATCTCGGTAGGTATTGAAATAAAAATATCGAACCCGATATTTTTGTATTCGTAATGAAATGTTTCATCACAAACTAAAATAATATACAGGGTGTTCCTTTCCAAATTTTAAAATCGACATTACTTCCGGTAAACCCGGAAGTTCAAAATTGTTTAAAAATATGAAAACGAATAGGCAATCTACTGTAGTATCCACCCTCCAAATTTCATTTTGATATTTCTAATAAATCCTGAGATATTTACTTGGTTACACACATTTGTCCATCACTGTATAGTACAGTTGTGGTACTCTATCACAAAACCAAAGTAAGCCTGGTACATGCAAGGAAAATCGCCTATGGTCTTTGAAAAAGTTAGACGATGCAGGTATGGTCAGTAATATTAATTTAACTTAATTGCTTTTTTATCCTATACCTAGGAGAAAGTTGAATTTCACCAGCTTTACGGAGTCATGAAA
>CAJUYI010004428.1:18693-35072 GCA_910591695.1 Galerucella pusilla
GTTAATGGCCATGGTACGATTGCGCACGGCTGGTGTAAACCCCGAAATAGGAATGGGCCCATTGAGGTTGAGCCTATGGCAGGAAGCGCTAACTGCGCTACCTCTGCTGCAGGCAGCCAACGATGCAATTGAACCCAGGTTTTTGTTCAACAAACCCTACAAAATTCAAATAAAACAGAACACAGAGCCAGATGCTGCAAATGCAATACGCATATATACAGATGGTTCAAAAATGAAAGAAGGCTCAGGCTGTGGAGTTTACTCGAGAGCACTAAGCCTCAAGATTAAGTGGGGAATGGGAAACAACACCAGCGTGGTTCAAGCAGAACTGGCTGGTATCTCAATTGCCACAAAAGAACTAACCAGAAGAGGAATTTCTGGCAAAAACATAATAATCTGCACTGATAGTAGACAAGCCCTATTAGCCTTGAACAGACAACGTGTTATATCGAGGCTAGTACTAGAGTGCCACCAAGATTTAGCTGACGTCTCGGCAGATAACAACATTATCCTGAGGTGGGTTGAAGGGCACGACAGGAGTAAAGGAAATCGCATTGCTGATTCTTTAGCCAGGGAAGCCGCTGGACTGAAAATTCTAGGACCCAGTGACACCTACGGCCTAACGACTTCGACAATTGCGGAACTATCCAAACGTTACACCCATGCTCAATCCCTTGAGAGATGGGATGGAATAAAAGGATGCAGTTTTGCCAGGATCACCCTGGGCGACCCTGGGAAGCTGGCGCCGAAGAAATATTTGGCGATGACCAGGAAAAACCTATGTTTAACAGTAGGATTTCTGACTGGTCACTGTCAACTAAGTGAACACCTCCATACTATGGGGCTAGTGGACACACCTCTATGCAGGATGTGTGAACAGGAAGATGAAACTGTCAGGCATGTCTTATGCGAGTGTCCGGAGTTATCGTCAATAAGAGAGTGTGTATTCGGTGAGTCTTGGCCTACACCTGCCGATATAAAGGAGATGTCTCCCAGTGACCTGTCCACCTTCCTGAAAAGGACAGGATTGACAATGTCCTAGGAGGGCAACTCCTCGGGAGGGTGTACAATGGGTCACATGTCGCCTAAGTGCTGTGAGCCTACACACTCACCCTCCCTACTCTACAGATACAGATACAGACACGGTTGTACTTACTTAATACTTGCCAATACTTCCAGATCATCCTCCATGAACATTCTTCTTTCAAAATAAAAAAAATACTTGAAATTGGTAGACGGAAAACGAAAACTCATAAACAAAAAAATCATTAACATATATGTCAATGAAAACACAAGAATTCTAGGTTAAAATTCTCCACTTTGAGGATAAGTGGAGAATAAGCGAGCGATTTTCTAAGCTTAGCTAGGTGCAGCTTAAAATGACCAGTTGCTCATGGTGCAAAACAAAACTTTCTCAAAACGCCACTCAGCTTTAAGTCTACTTGAATATCAATTGGTGCAAACGACTATCATACAACCGAATCCTACCTCTTAGTAAATTGTTCAAGACACTACTACTTTTATTAATTGATAGCCTAATAATTATTGATAATACAAAATACAATACAAAAGAAAACAGACATCACAAAATACAAACATAATATTTATTGAATTGAGGTTAGATTTTCGCCTTCTCGTTACAGCAACCGCTGTGTCTACCGTCCTTGAGCTACCGGTGGTTTACGGGAGTGGTATACGCTAAATGACATACCGTATGTCAAAATTGTGGCTAGTACACTATCTAACAAGAGGCGGAAGAAAGTAGTTTTTGTGATCGCAAATTTGTGTGCACATGCGTGAATTGATTAGTTTATCTGTCAATGTCAAGTCGTCACTTCCGTGTATTATTTTAAGGTAAGGTTGAAAATTAGCTACTTCTCGTTAGACACATGAGATGAATAATAAAAGGTGTTCTCATGTTAGTAGTAGAATAGTATATTCTTCAACGAGTGCAGAATGATGGGTATTATTCACGCGGATGAAGTTTCCAAAACGAGGGAGCACAGCAAGTGAGTTTTGGAATTATCCAAGTGAATAATAGCCATTCTACACAAGTAAAAGACTATACTTTCTCCACGGCTTAAAAGAAAAAACTTCCAGTGAGGATCGAACCTCGATCGTCCGCGCCATAGTCAACCACCACTAGGCTATAGAGCATATTTATAAAAATGTGAAGAGTAAATATATATACGTAACTCATATTTTAATCGGAACCCCTACATTTATAAATGAAATTAATTCCGGGAGGCGTACATATTCACTATCGCTAATGTTGTCCATTTTTTTCTTTCATAATACGTAAAATTATGATTTTATAATTATTTTGACGTTTCAAACGACGCGCTGTCAGAAGCGGTTTGCGTTCTTAGGTATTTGACGTTTTGAAGAGACGATTTGATTTATCCATTTTAATTCATTTTAGCGTGGGTTCAGATAATAATAGAATGTGATTGGCTAACGAGAGTGAATTCTTTTTATTATTCACTGGTGTGAAGAATTTGAATCATTATGCAGCTAAATATGTCAAAATAATTTGTGCGTTATTATTTAGTCGTGGAGAAAAAATATTCTATAGTCTTAATTGGGAGGGATGTTCATCAACACTACCATTTATGGCGAATGATCACATGAGACGATCGTCGTTATATTCTTGGCCCGTGATCCGATATAATTGATCTCATGAAAATCATACGCTCTGGATCGCATGGTCCGAAATAGAGGAGCAGAGTCGAATGAATTGGCGCTTGCCTAGTGAAGAGGTTTTTAATGGTAATTTGTATATATTTGTATATAATTACTATTTCTCTATGTATTCCGTGATTGTTCTGTCAGCTCTATGTTTCTTTGAATCTCAAATTCATGTGCATAGAGTTGAAAAAAATACTTTGTCGTGAGTGTTGGTGGTTTTGCTGATTTTCGGTATTTTCAATCGGTGTTTTGTTATGGACATGGAGAACTATTATTTGTGGCACGTTATGATGAAGGATTTACGGGAGGCAAGGAAGGAAGTACGAATTGACGAAGATAGGAGCTCAAGATTTTTATATGACCATCGCTTGGAAGCATGCCGTTTGTGGGGGCACTTCTTTTGTAAGGAGTGAAACGCGACTGACTAATTTTCATTCAATGTTAATACTAATTGGTTTACTAAACAGATTACTTTTTTTATAATTGGTAATATAACATAACCCAACAAATATGAAAAGTAATGATAGAATAGATAGATAGATAATGTCAGAAAATTATGACAACCGTACAAAAAAGAGGCTACAAATAAGTAGAAAGTAGATCTTCCGTATCAAATAATGCTGGCAACAACGCAATAATTTTGAGCGTTCACATGTAGGTTCAATTTCGATTTCGGCCGTGGGAGTCGATAGATCGCACGGGATAGATCCCATCGTACAAGAGAAGCATTGTATCGTATGATTTTTAAGAATAGCTACCCAGGTAGTTTATGTTTCAATGCCTTGACTTGAGGAACCGACAAAACTTTCGTCTCTTATTAGATGGTGTACTTTGTGCTCAGACGGACTACAGCGACGCGTCATGACAACTTCATAAATGTGGTTGTAGCTAAACTCAGACGGATCACAGTGACGCGACTAGTTTGTGTTTTTGTTTTCGTCATCTGTCGTTGAAGACGACTTCAATTAACGACGATGGTGTTCGGTAGTGTTCATCAGTTTCAGTATGGAGAAACGAGGAGTGGCCAGTTGTCTCATTGCAAAGGTGGTCTGTCGTCCATGTGTTTTGCATTGAACCACCAACAATGGCAATTTTGTGGGTGATACCATCCACATTTAGCGACCGTTGCTGAGATCAACTACAAGAAGTCGTAAGTCTAAGTACTGCTTTAATTCTATTGCATTTTCATTATAACGACGACCTCCGCCCACTAACAACCACATTTATGGAGTTTTCGTGACGCGTCGCTGTGGTCCGTCTGATTTAGCCTGAGAGGTTTCGAAATATCTCCAATATTTCAACCAAGGGTAGCTGGTCAGTTGGCGCATAGTGTTAAAGTTTTGGAGCTATAATTCTAGTCCATTTTGTTTCCAGTTGCCACTTAAATGGCGAGCGATACTAAAGATTCTTAAGAGATGGTTTACCTGTATTATCAGAAGATAGCAAAATATGTGGATACAAAGCCCAAATCGCAATTATATTATCTATCCCTATTATTTTTTGATATTCTATCAAATAAACGACTGCATAAAAAATATTGTACGTAACGCTACCCGAAAGTGATTTTACGGGACTCGCAGGCTTCCAGGACTTGCCTACGGCTTGGTTCGGAAACTGCCTACTCATCCCGTAAAATATCACTTTCGGGACTTGTTACGTAGATAACTATATTTTCTCACTGTCCAGTAATATTTCTTGTTACACTCGTATTTTTATTCTGTTCATGTTTACGAATTGTAGCTAAGTGCTCTTTTCCCTAGGATGAAGCCATTCTTGATTTTCCTTTGGTATTTTGGGTTGGGGAAATTAGTTAATGGATTTTTCCCTATCGGAATACTGAGTAATCCATCAAAACTTCCTTACAAAAAAAATGTGGTGACTATAAGAAAGGCAAAAAAATTGTTAAATAACAAAAAAAAAACGTGTATTATTCATATGTACTCAAAATAATGAAGATAAATACTTCGAAAAACATGTCAAAATATAATTTGGGCGTATTTTCTGCTAACGTTTTTCTGATAAAGGGGATGTACTTGAAGAAACTGCTGTTTTCGATCGGTCAATAAGTAATAAATGTCTCAGGTAATCAAATGAAAAATTCGATAAAGATAAAGGAACGATAATTCAGAAAATAACTGTTTGTATTACCTCACACCTTTGTAATACATATGATTTTTTCTCCCATCCACTTTTATGCAAATTATATTCACGGCAAAAAATAATGGATTTATCAATGTCCAAAGGTTCCACTTGATCAAGCCAACTGTTTTACAACTCGTAAAAATGCTAGAAGATTCTTTGGAGCATCCGGACAATTTGAGAGCCCAGACAGGCCATGAGTTTTCTTATTTCCAATAACCTCTTTGTATTTTGCAGCTAAGGATATTAGTAATTTAATCCGGTCAATTTAAGCCTAAAATGAGGGGGAAGGTTACATAAATTCCCAACCAGCTGAAAATTGGCATAGTTGTACTAAATATCATTATAAAGAAAACCTCAAAAGTCCTCATCGATCCGAGGTGTGCTAAAAATTTGGCACGGGGTCAAAGGTCAAAAAAATTAGTATTTTGCGATTTTTAGCGAAACGGTGAGTTTTTTCGCAAAATTACTACAGTACAAAATTGTAGATCACAAAATTCTCTACAAAAAATGTTTCGATAATTTTTTTCCCAAAAGCCACCATTTTGGAGATATAACGCTTTGAAAAGTTGGATCAGTCGTGATCCCCTTATTTTGCACACGCACGCCACATATAAACGTCACTAAAGGTGTTATAATATAATAAAGATGTCAGAATATTGTTTCATTTGTACTCATCTTTTAACTGAAAGTGAAACTGTTACTGTTGATCGTGGTATGAAGACACTGATTAATGCAAGTACTGAAAGAGATGATGGATATTCGGAATTTCTTAAAAAACAACAATCTGTGACAATACATAGCGAATGTCGTAAAAATTATACGCGAAAGTGTTCTATTGCTGCTGCAATTAAAAGAAAACGCGAAGAGCAAGAAGCTAGTGAAGCTAACACATCTACAGGATTTATAGTAAGTGGTCCTCCTCGTACTAGATCACGTCCAAGTGATTCAGCTTTGTGTTTTAAAAAACTATGTTTATTATGCGGCAATGAATTGAATGAAGAGTTGGAGAAAAAAAAATCTTTAGATCGTCGCAGTAAAATTTGTGGAGTAAGTACACTTCAATTCAAAGATTCAATTTTGGAAGTAGCACGGACTCGTTCCGATGCTATATCGAAAGCTATTGTTGCCCGAATCGAATTTGAATATGACTTAGTTGCTGCTGAAGCAAAGTATCACAAAGAGTGTTATGCGCTTTTTTTGAAACCGAATACTGGCGGTAAAGTCGGTCGTCCCAAAGAAGAAGCAACAAATCTGGCAATGCAGGAAATATTTACATACATTGAGAGTACCAATGACTGTCAGTTTACTTTGGCTGAATTAAAAGATGTTAGCAAAATTTTAACTTTAGATAAGAGGACTATTAAGCTGCGACTTAAACTGAAATATGGCGATAAGATTATTATCACTGAAAAATCGGGAGCGTCAACATTTATATGCTTGATAGACAATCACTATGAAATTTTAAATCAAGCTTGGTACGAAAAGAAAAAAATGGATAAACAAGAAGAACGATTAAGAATTCTAGAAGCAGCAGCATCTATTATTCGAGAAGATATTCAATCCTCAGTATTTGATACTTCCCACTACCCTCCACCAGGTCGAATGTTTGAAGATTTAGATAACGACATCCCAGAGTCACTGACATTTCTTTTGGAGCAAATTATCTTAAAAAATAAACGATCAAATTTCGATCATTTGAAATTAGTATGCACAAATATTTGTCATAGTATCATGACTGCTATTCGACCAAGATCGTTCAAGTCTAAATTACAGTTAGGTCTCTCAGTTTTTTTTCATCGGAGGTTCGGGTCTAAGCGTCTTATGCAAATTTTTTCGTCTTTTGGTTTGTGTGCTTCTTATAATGATACATTGATGTACGAGTCAGCAGCAGTTTTTCATCCTCTTCCTCATGTCCTACCACCAGAAAGTGGCACACTTATTCAATACG
Source organism: Galerucella pusilla (assembly GCA_910591695.1). NCBI lineage: Eukaryota > Metazoa > Arthropoda > Insecta > Coleoptera > Chrysomelidae > Galerucella > Galerucella pusilla. The sequence continues at coordinate 25,472 of CAJUYI010004428.1, forward strand.
TTGCAGATAATGCTGACATAAATGTTAATACGCTAGATGGTAACAATACACTCCACATAATGGGTATAATTCAAATCGTAACTCCAAACCACTCTGTTTTACTAGACGAACCCATGCAACGAATAAAAGAAGCTCTTCCAGCAAAACACTTCAAAGCAAAGGCTCATGTTCCAATACAGATCTATCAGAATAATGATGTAGTTGGTTACAGTAGAATATAATATGTCCAAGATTTTGTTTATGGAACTGAAACCGTATCTTTTCATAAAAACTCTGATGTACTATGGTTTTATGGAAAGTGGAAAAATACATCATTACCTGGTTGGAACGGTTTTATTGAGCGCTTAACAAATTACCATACGAATTATTCAAAATCTCAGATTACATTTTTACCATCCATCCATCAACCAGCTAGTAACTATAATACTGTCTATACGACTTTACTTTGTGCAACAGAGAACGCGAAACGTTATGGCCACACTGTATGCATCGTGACTTTCGACCAACCCCTATATGCGAAAGCTCGAGAAATTGTATCAGCCGCACCTGACGGCTCTGAAGTATCGAAAATTATTGTCAGACTTGGAGGATTTCATCTACTCATGTCTTTTCTCGGAGCAATTGGTTATATTATGCAAGGAAGTGGGATGAAAGAAGTACTCTCAGAAATCTACGCAACAAAGTCATTAGAAAAAATGCTCAATGGTCATGCTTACGCAAGAGCTGTTCGAGCACATACACTACTCCAGCTTGCTTTAGCAATTATAATATTGAAAACAGAAGATATTGATGACATCATGGAAGCAGATTTAATCATAAATATTGACCATATATTAGATAGCACTCTTTCATATTCAGATATTGAAAATGATAATGAAGTATCAGGTGCTTTACTTCATAAATTAAATGTGAAATTGAAAGATTTTGAGGAACGAGGACCAACAGCGAAACTTTGGATACAATATTTTAATATGGTTTCACTTGCAAAAGAATTTTTTAGAGCTGAGCGTATGGGGGACTGGAAAGCTCATTTAAGCTGTGTAAAAGAAATGTTACCTTATTTCCACTCGTCGGGACATTTCCCATATGCTAAATCTACACACCTGTATTTACAAGACATGATGCAATTACAGGACTCGATGAGTCCTGAAGTTTACGAAAAATTCACCAAAGGATTTTTCTCTGTGAAACGCTCAGATAAATTAAGTTGTGGAACTTCTACAGACATGGTGATCGAACAGTCCATGATGAAAGCTATGAAGACAAATGGAGGTATTGCTCGAGGGAGAAGTACAAAAGAAAGTGTAATAAGTAAATGAGTTTACAGCATGCATGCAATGAACAGTTTGTGAGAAATTAGAAGATCTCGCTAATGTTAGGATGGATACGACTGAACAGCATGTTGATGCAAGTGATTCACGTGTGAAAAAAGACGCTAAAGACATGCGAAAACTTCCTCAGTGGTTCTCGAATCATGATTCTTTCCCAGAGGTTAACAAAGTCATCTCAATTGCAAGTGGTGTCGTTGGTGATAATACAATTAATTGCTATAAAGCACGTGAACTTGGGCTTATCTCTATTGCCAAAATAACAGGATTGACATTTAAAGACATTAAATTTAAACGCGCTGACAAAATTGTTCCTCTTCTAGCTATGAGTAGCACCATAAAAGTTCACGAGGAAAAAGTACCAGTTGACCCAGTCTTATTGTTCCAACGTATGAGTGTTACTGCGGCTTTTCAAGATGAAATTGAGAAATATTTTGAATATGAATTAGCTCCTTATCCGTTAACATTATTTGATGACATTGGAATGCGAAAGACCCAGAAGTCGGCTATTTACGATTGTTTTCAGACCATAAATGTTGATATTAATAGCACTAATTCGACGTACATAATTGACGGAGGATTCTTATTACATCGAGTAGTGTGGGATATCGAGGAAACATTTAACGTTATCTCAGATAAATACGTTCAATATGTTCGTCGACATTTTGGTTCCAGAGTAACTGTCGTATTTGACGGATATGGTGATTATACAAGAAATATTAAAGCTGCAGAGCAACGCCGTCGAAACGCTGCTTCATCAACATCTTCTGATATTATATTCGATGAATCGATGACGGTTCCTACCAGTCAACAGAAATTCTTTGCAAATAATCACAATAAATCTAGGTTTATTTCGATGTTGAAAGCAACGTTCACTGCTGAGAATATATCCGTTAAACAAGCTAATAATGATGCTGATGTACTTATTATTGAGACAGCGATAGAGCAATCTAGTGTGACAAATACAACTGTTGTTGTTGGTGAGGATGTTGATTTACTCGTCTTAATCACTGCTCGAACTCCAACTGAAAAAATTATTAATTTTTTTAAACCCGGAAAAGCCCAAAATCAATCAAAAATATACTCATCAAAAAGTTTATATACTTTTCCTAAATGTCAGGATCATATATTATTTCTACACGCAATAACTGGCTGCGATACAACATCTGCTTTTTACAGAAGAGGAAAAACTACGGTTTTCCAAATGTTTGAAAAAAAAGATTTACTACAATGTGCTGAAGTTTTTAAAAATTGTAATTCAACTCAACAACACGTAATCACCAATGGAGTTCAATTTCTTCTTGCTATGTACGGAGCTCCTAAAAAAACGACTTGTTTAGATAAGTTGCGATACACATCTTTCATTAAAAATACGCGTAACAAAAAACAAGTCAACTTAGCTTCTCTTCCTCCAACCTCAGTAGCTGCTCACCAACATCTGTTTCGGGTATATTATCATGTTCAAGTGTGGCTTAGTAATCAGCTGGACCCTAAAGACTGGGGTTGGAAGTTGGTCGAAAATACACTAGAGCCAGTTCAAACTTTACTTCCACCAGCACCTGAGAAACTTCTCAACAAAATATTTTGCAACTGCAAAAAAGGATGTAGTGCAAAATGTAGTTGCAAAAAAGTTGGACTGTTTTGTTCCCTGGCATGCACACACTGTCAAGGCCTATCATTCTCGAATGTTGAGTCACCAACTCTCGAAGATTCATTCGATACCCATCAGGAATCGCTACCGGGACAGTTTTCGTGTGAAATGGAAGAAGAAGAAGAACAAGAGGACGAACAGGAAGAAGAACGAGAAGAAGATCAAGAAGAAGAAACAGTAATCTTAGAAAATTATGAATCAGACGAGTAGCTTTATATTTTAACTATTTCATTTTTTATTACTCCGCCGTTATTTCTACCAACAACTATTATGTACAATATTATTTTCCAATAGTTTTAAAACATACAAAATCTCAGCAGTGTGCAAAATAAGGGGATTACGACTGATCCAACTTTTCAAAGCGTTATATCTCCAAAATGGTGGCTTTTGGAAAAAAAATTATTCATACATTTTTTGTAAAGAATTTTGTGATCTACAATTTTGTACTGGAGTAATTTTGCGAAAAAACTCACCGTTTCGCTAAAAATCGCAAAATACTAATTTTTTTGACCTTTGACCCAGTGCCAAATTTTTAGCACACCTCGGATCGATGAGGACTTTTGAGGTTTCCTTTATAATGCTATTTAGAACAACTATGCCAATTTTCAGCTGGTTGGGAATTTATGTAACCTTGAATGTATAAATAGACCGGACTAAATTCTGTTTACCGAACTGTATAATTTGCCGATATAATTTTCTTATTTTTTACTGTTTCCATTGTAAACAATTTTATTATTAAAAAAACAAGAATAAAATCGTTTGATTTTCAAGGAATTGACTTTTAATAGTTTTTAATACGTTACTTCAAACCACAAAAACGAAAAGTCACTAAAAACCATAGAGAAATGAATAAAACTCAACTTAAATAGCGAAGTTGACAAATGTATTAAACACTTAGTTAAGAAGCAGAGCCAAAACATTGGTGCAACTGAACTTTAACTAAGCGACCCTTAAATTTTAAACTCGCCATAGCTATTCTAAGCTTATGCTTCTATTGGTGCAAACGGCCATAAGAGTCATAGTTACAGATCTTCACCTTATAGGCATGGAGACTAGCTTATAGGTTTCAACTTCACTTTTGTTTATAATGTCAAAACCATTAAAAGTATTCAACAGCTGTGTGTGTACCGACCTGGTACACCTTAATACTAATTGATGTTTTCACAATTTGTAATAAAATAATGGCGTGAATGAACTACTAGCATGATAAATTTAACATGTTATTTATTCATTCAAATATACGTATTTTGTAGAACTCAAGGTGTGAGAAGAAAAGGACCAAAAATACGTCTCCAGAAGCAAGTTATACTCACGATTTTTGGAAAATGATTACATTTTTCGTAGCAATACCTACTATAAACCCTACTTTAGATCCCAATTATTTAATAAAAAAGTGGGAAGAGCTAGTGGCGCAATTGAGGGCGCAATTATTTAAATTGAAACTGGAAACTCTACAACTTTTCAACTAATAATCCACGGAAAATGATAATAATAATAATACAACACTCTGTACCACACCCTGTACTGCTTACAGTTACAGATGTCCAGCCCGTAAATATTTACAAATCTGTAAGTAACGGGTAAGGTTAGAATCGCATTTCCTGTAACTCCTACAGATTTCGGCTTATAGATCTTACAGATGTTAGTGAGAACAGTAACGCCGTTGGTGGTAGTTGCAGATTCTTCCACATAATATTATATCAGCGCTGACATCCTAACGTGTTATCTTATCTGACAACTGCCTGACGTGTATCGTGAGTTTGTCCGGTTTTCGTTTTCAAAAACTATTTTGCTTATTTGTGTGTGTATGTGTTGAGTATTCGTAGTTGGTTTTTATTGTTTATAGTAGGACTTTTATTTTAAGAGACAATGTCGAGAATATGTTTTGTGGAAGACTGTAATGTGAGGTGCATCCGGTAAGCTCTACTTTATAAAAAACATGTTTGATGGAACGAAAAGTGACAGAAGTAGTTATTCTTCCATACAGCTTTCCTGGCATTGTTGTTGAATTCCTAACATTTATTTTTCTTTATGTTTGTCATTGAAATATGTAAAAAATCGTTCCATTTATTGTATACTTTTTTCATTCAATAAAATATATATTATAAACTTGATAATTATTGCTTCATTTTTCTCACTTCAGGCATAATATGGTCCATTTTTGGACATTTCAATTACTTTTACTTGACTATTTGATTGTTATCATTGTAATACCGATCTAATGTTGAGTAACTTTAGATGAAATATCAAAAAATTGAACATAGATGTCATTTTGCAATAAAAGTAAAACCACAGTAATTTTGAATATGCCGCCAAAAACTGTAAAATCACAGGAATCTTCTTTCTCGCCTGTTAGCGAAGTTCACAACCATCTGATTTGTGTTGAGGTACTGACGGGAGGAATCTCAAGGTGGCTGTACAAATAAAGGGCGCCACGGGTCAGTTTCTCATCCATAAGTATTTTTGTATCTATGGGGACAACATAACTTGTAGACCAGTTTCGGCGTATATGCGCCTCATGAGTACAAGGTATATGTAGACCGCCCGCAAGCTCTAAGAGAATAATCACGGACTGAATAAGACACCAAAATCACAATCAATACATGTCTTCCAGTAACGGAAGTGTGAAAGTTGTGACACTAGCGACACCTCACCTCCAGCTGCGACCCAAAACTCGAAAAATCTGACAACAAGCCTCTTGGGTTTGGAACAATGAAGTATTATCACAGTTTCCTGTAATATTGTCGTATGTAATAAAGGGCGTTACCAATGAATATCGCAGAATGATAATTATAGGTTTAAAAAAATTTATTTCAAAGACAGTGACCGTTCAATGAAGAAGCAGCAAATACTACCCGGACTATAGGAACCGACGGATTTCGAATTTCACTTTAAAGTTAAACTTATAAATCGTTGGGATGATGATTATTCTGCGATATAATATAATAATACTCTTTATTGTTGTGATTGCAATTTGAACGCACAGTAATAGAATATCATTATTCCCCTATTTCATGATCACGGCCAATATAAAGTGCAACGAATTAACGGAACCAATTATACGACCAGATCCAAAAACTTAACAAAACGTGGGTTATGTTTCACTTTCAACTTTGAGCACATGCGCAATTGAAGTGAAAACAAATTACATTGCGTTCGCAAAATAACTTCCTGAGTGTGCGAGTTATACTTGGGTATGAAGTGAGCGTTCATGGAAAATTTAATATATTTTCCACACTTCACACCACAGCTTTCACAAACGCACCACAAGAAGCGTTCACCCCGTTGTCTGACTGACAACAACACTGTCTGTTTCCACTCCTCACCTATCCATAGATTATGAACGTACTCCTCATGTCATCAGATATTCTGGTTGAGCGCGAATTTTGAGCTAATGGCATTTTTATTCAAATAATTATATCTTGCTAGGTAATTTAAACCAGCAAATATGTTAAACAATCTCTGGGTATACAAAATTACGTTGCATAGGTTTTTGTTAAGCTAGATATTATTTTCTCAAAAACTTTGGAAAGACCTACGAAGACTTTAGGTAGAAGCATAATTTTCCCAAATTCACTTGATCACTGTAGGTGAGTAGTTGAAGAACAAAAACAGTCTCAATGGTTACTCAGTCTGATGACAATCTAAAGTAATGAGGTTACAAAAAAAATACATTGACTGCGTTTTGTTAGTTCAAGTTAGTGTTAATATTAATTTGAATCCACAAAAGAAGGAATGGCAAACAAACAATATCACTGTCGATTCTCAACCAGTTATCTGGTACTATTTAAAGATGAGGTCCCTTAATAGGTAAGCTTCACCTTCAGGTGATCCTCCAGGTATGCTTGGATGGGCTTAGATGGGCTTCAGATAACAGCTCCTAGTTTTGGTAAACTCTTCTTCAGCTAAGTGCCAGATAACGGCTTAGGTTAGGTATAAATCTTTGGTGTAACCACACCGGGTACAAATAAAACCGGGTATAGCCAAACCGCTAAAACCGGGTATAGCCAAACTGCAGATATAAGAATAATCGTTTAACACATGTTGCATACTATGATTTTTCTACAACTGCACAAATTTAAAGAATACAAGAATACAATACAAATAATTTAATATTTATTTCTATGGTTAGTGAAACAAAAATAATACTGAAGTATCCTATCTCTAAACTCTTCAATAATTTCTTTTCAATTATAGTTGATGGTGAATTACGTGAAATTTTGCATTGTCAAATCCGGAACGTCATTTCTTTCCATTGAATTCTCCGATATATTCATAGTAGAAATCTTGGGTTGATTCAAATGCGGTGCATATTCTGTCTGTTCTATTTGATTCCCAATATAAATGTTTGTGGCGTGGGCAAAGTGTCGTGAGAAATAATATTTTCCACAGCATGAGCCGTATTCGGTTTCGAAATTGAGTAAGGTATGAGGGATACGTCACTTTTCATAGCAGCTGTAGAAAAGGATAATTAGCATTTTCTGAAAATAGGGGAACACAAGCCTTCTCATTTTAATGGTATCTGATTTGCACCTTCCTATCGCATTTACACGAAGTTGTTATAGTCTAAGAGCTGGCTACAGAAAAACCAATGTATAAGGTACATGATATTTGACTAGCTGGATGAGTTCGATTAAAGTTCTCAAACACTAAGCACCCAGTCTGTCTGAGTGGTTAGGAAGATTAAGTACGTAATAGCCGATCAAAATCGATAATTTTTGACAGAAAAAAAATGATAAGACTCACGGATAAAAGTTGTGTCAATATGTAGGATTTGTTGTTAGGAAATGTGTAAATTATTGGCAGACATTTTCATGGAAGAAAAATGGTCGGCAGACGGCAACAAAGTGGTGTTTTTTTTGTGAAAAAAAAATGATAAGCCTCATGATTGAAAGTTACGCCAAATAATTATTTAACATTAATTAAAACTAAATCCAAAATGGCAGACAAAAAAACGAATGATAACACCGAGGCAGACGCCGATGAACATCGTGGTCCCGCGCTTCACCCGCTGTATGAGGTTTTATAAATTATTCAATTTTCAATGAAAACAATTTAGAGAGTGATCATTTTCTAGCTAAAAGCATGCTCTTTCTAGTGGTGTAAATTAAAACATTGAAAATAATTAATAACCATGAACAATTTAAGTACAAAATATACTCTTTAAATCTAAATTAGTCAAATTTAACTTATTCTCTGTTGCTGACTTTTAGCTTTGAAAGTTAGTGAATATTCACTAATTTGATAGTTAAATAATAAAAAAACAAAAACTAATAGTCAAAATTATATGACTATTTGAAAAAGTGAAATTTCTACTTAAGAATAGTTAAATTTATCCTGGAAAATAGTGGAATATTCACTTTTTAAAGGTTGAATGATATTAAATTATAGTAAAACTTAGGATTTAACTGAATTACAGTTGAATAATTTACTAATTTTTTTTCGAATAGCGTACATATACAACGCAGGTATGAAAAACGTTCCAAACGTTCAGGGCCGAACGAGCAGCGGTGTCTCCCTAGCCGAAGGTCGTTTTTCGGAAGAGAAATTTTAGTACGCTTGTGATTGTGAACTCGAAAGAGAACAGACGCTGCGAATCCATCCAAAGTGTACAGTGATTCTTGTACATTGTGTACAAAATATTTTTTCTACTACCGTGTGTAAAGTACGTACTTTAGACACATTTTCGAGAAAAGAAGTAAAGAAAAAATTCCAATATGTATGTAGTTATAGATATCAAGTCTTATAAAAATATAGGTATAATAGACGGATATTAAATCTAAGTTTTCTTCATAAATTGGGGATAGAAACCTATAGAATTCGGTAAAGTAACCTAATAATTATTGTTAAATAATTATTGAGTACTGGAAATAATACTGTAAATAGGCATTTCATTTCATTTCAATCCAGCCTTTTTTAGAAAAGGTAAAACGCGACCTTTTAAGCTGTTGAAATCTAGCAAAATGCATTTGCTCAATTGGGAGGGGTCGATTGCGATAGAGAATATTTCCAATCATAGAAAATTTTGTGTGTTGTATGTATGCGATGAAATCGCTTGAGTCTGTGAATGATGCTCGACTCAAGTTGTTCTTGAAAAACTATAAAATGAAAAATATCAATGAGCCTTTCCAAAAAAAAGAGATTGCAAAATTTAGAAGCTTCATCAATGCCTCCTTGTGAAGCTGAATTACTACCACAACTTCTCAGGGCATTATACATCGCAAGACTATGGACCCACGCTCACAAAAAAATACCGACTCACATGCAACCTGAAAACCTTGAATGGGTAAAAACAGATGAGAAATATGAATTCATGTGGTTCACAGGACCTCAGCTACCACCCACTGTGAAAGATGTTATTATTGATCAAGAGCAGGATGAAGGTGAGAATATTTTGTGATTCTTTTAAATCTATATTTTTTGTATTCGTGTTTCATGTTTCATTTTCAATTGTTTTTTTCAGAATCCAACGACGTGGAGTCAGTGGAAAGTTACATTGATTGCGAAAGTGAAAATGACATGGAGTATGATGATTCAGACACGTGTAGCGAAACCAATTAAATCAGCATTTTTCCAAAAATATTTGCTAATAAAATAAATATTTTAATTATCTACATGTCTG
>CAJUYI010004429.1:0-18578 GCA_910591695.1 Galerucella pusilla
TATATTACAATCCTCATTTATCTATCTAATTCTATGACCAAAGACAATTCTCTCAAAATCTAACAACTCTCTTGGTTTTACCCAGTAGAGAACCCATATAGGAGTGTATAAGCATTCTATTATCTTTCCTGAATAGGAATTTTATAATTTTAGGAGAGTGACATGCGCAGTAAAGCTAAATTGTGATAGAGAGGTCCTACACGACCACTCACACAAGTTAGTGAATCGACCTCCACATCCTCTGTCACTTGCTCTCTCACCGGAGTTCAGTTATGGTTCAGTTCAGACGGACATTCCCACGTACACAGCGGCATCTGGCTTGTTGCCTCTATCTGTAGTATCTCTATGGTTCTCAAGCGGCTGTCCTAATCATCATGCAATTGCGCGAACCGTCTTGAATAAAGTGATTGCGCTTGCGTACATATTTAATTTGAACAGGCCTTGAACATAAAGTTTCTACAAAATATATTTGGATATTTCTTTATTTTTCAATTTACCTATCAAATTTGTAACATATTTTCTTTTGGCGTTGCTTTGAACCTTCTATAACAAAAAATAAATATATTGTTAGTAACTTGTCATCTAATTCTATAATATGTTCCTTGGGATTTTAATAATGAAAGCGAAATGAAAATTTTATGTGTGCATTTATAATTGTAATATTTATCAAAACTATTTTGAAATATCTTACCTCAATTTTCAAAATTCCATTTCCATCGTGGTTGTGCTCGTATAGTTTCATTGTGATGATTTGCATAATTTGTTCGTTCACTGATATTTTGTACACGTAGATTGTACCCCATCTTTAGGAACTGTAAAATTATTAATTACAATTAAGTTGCTGCCACGTTCACTCAACATTAACTCCATTTTCGAAATACTGTATATTTTATATTTGATTCCTTTATTTATACTGTCTTCAACCAATGAGAATATTACAATAATACATGGCATTTATGACTGTATCAGCAAATATCTAGCACCAAAAAACAGATTTTGTGACAGAAAAGCCACCTTTCCTTTGACTGTTAAGAGTTTTCGTATCATGGTACATAGTGTAATCCGTTTTGAAAAAAATATATGCATTATTATCACCAAACTGATGTAGAATCAGCCAATAAAAAGTTTTAAGTCAATCAAGACTTTTATAATTACTGTGTTATATCGTTTTTCAAGTGTCAACCTCTGCAATGCTGAGTAATAGAATAACCCAATTACATAAAGACTAATGGTATTTCGTATTTGCAATTTCCGAGCGAAACTATAAAAAACAAAGGTTTATAACTTTACTTCATTATTCTGACGGTTGAATTTGGTTATTCTGACAACATTTCCGTTTATGTTACCGTTTCTGTATATTCACATACTTTTTATTATACGAGTATACCTTCAATTTTTACATCTTAGGCGGTGGAATAATTCTGTCACCCACATAAACTGCTTTAATAACTTGAGTTCAGAAATTCATAAAAGTATAATGATACGTATAATCGTCTTGATGTAATGATAATGTATCTATCACTTATGTGATGAAAACAAAGAAAGAGAAATTTATTTATTTTATTATATTTTCTTTTATAAAAAATCGAGGAAAATAAACATGGCTCTGAAGCAAGTTTTATAAACTATAAATATTGGTATCCTATAGTTATCCTTATTTTTTTAAGAATGTAATGTAAGTACCTAGTATGTTTTGAAAAGAGGACAAATGTTGTCCGTCCATAAACGATGTTTTGAATATAATATAGAGCTAGTGACTGGACACTGTACTGTACAAAATGGACAAAGTAAGTGAGATACTCACTTCACAAGGACTGAGGCAGAAGCACTATGGAGAGGAAATAATACAACCATTACAACTACTGAAAATCCCTCCAGTCAAACTAGCGACTTATAGAAGACACGAAGCTTTTGAAATGGAAGTAGATAACATGGTACAAAGATGTGGGATGCTGAGCACAACACAAAAATTAATTAATGAATGAAACTTAAAATATTGGAACCAGAGGAATGTAGATTCTGTGAAAAACTTTGCTAATTGCATAGTTATACAAAATCCTATGGCACAACATCTAGGATAGAAGAGATACTTATAATCTAAAACCTGCGAATCTCCCAAAATTCTTTAATTTAACGATGATTCTCCAACCAAGACCGACCCTGTGAATATCGTTAGTGTATAGTCTCCGTCTTCGTCCCATTAATTTTTTTCTCGTCTAGCACTATCTCTTGCATTGTGTGGCTTGTCTGATTTACCGTCTCTTTCATTGCAACTGTTTTTACATCCAGATTTCTTATTATCTCTCTTACCATCTTTTTCACAACGCTAATTGCTTTTCAGTTCTCTAGTTTTCAGAGAATTTTTAAAAGAGATGCGACGGCATCACACCGAAATTTTGCACAAAATTTCAAGGGCCATTACGGAAATGTTTCTTTGTTCCACAAAAACATTGTCTCCGTTTTAAATTCAAATAGAGAATCTAATCGCTAAAATATACAGAGCGCGAGTAAATTATGGAAAACATTTCTTAACTGAAATGTGGCTCTTGTAATACCTCATTTGAAAGGTCTTTTTAATAGAGTTCATCCAACGGTATCATTGACTGACTGACTTATCCAAAGAAAATTAAAAGTGGCCATTTGGTTGCACCAATAAATGACGTTTATTATTTATTATTTTTAATTTAATCAGAGAATCACTTTAGGATAAACGAACTACATAATCAAATTAATGAATACATAATACTAAATTAAATGCTGTAAATGCCATCCACCGGTTTCTTGACTATAAGCAAATCAACGAACATATTCTTCTTGCCCATTACAAATAACTTCCGCAGTAATTCGATCAACTTCGTCTCTAATTTAGTCTCGTAAATCATGTAGATTTTGTATTATACATACATTAGTTTTAAAAAACCCCTCATTAAAAAATCTAGAGGTGTAAGATCTGGAGATATCTATTGGTCCTCGTCTACCAATCCAGCTTCTAACAAAACACCGGTGTAAAAACTCACGACCATCACGTGCATAAGGTAGAGATGCATTATATTGTAGTAACCAGATACTAGCATCTGGTGAGTTAGGATTGTTGGCGTTTGGAAACTTACATTGGCAAGGATTGATATAACTCGCAAAAATTGCAGATAACGTTCACCTGTAATAGTTTATTAAAAAATATAGGGACCAATAACTATTCCCGCCCAGAAATTAATTTACTGATGGTGTTGAGTATGACCTTCAGTCATCCAGTGAGAATTATCCTTACTCCAGGATCTGCAACGTTGACGATTAATTGAACCATTTAGGCATCAGTAGAAAACATAATTGGTGGATTGCTGTTACATTAATCCTGCTAAATATCATAAAACTGCATACGGCGATCGGGATCATCATCATTGAGTTCTTGATGTAAGTGAACTTTGTTCGGATGGTACTTCTCGTCTTTTAGAATTCGTAATACTGACCGTTAAGATATGCATGTGTCTGCTAGGTATAGTTTTGTGTGAATTATATGAGGACAATCTTCAACTCTTGATACAACATCATGATCAGTTTATCCAAATTTCTATTTCTATGCGTTGGGCTTCTCCTAAAGTAGCAATGCTTTACTTCTAAGACCTTTTTTCTTGAAATTTGGTGTATCTGTTACCGTTAAAGTATATAATAACACCTAGTTATTCCATGAAATAATTGATCGTGTCCGTTAAAGTGTGTAATATGTTATTAATTTGACACTTTAACTAGTTATTCTATGAAATAACTAGGTATTCTATCAACTAACTAATGAGAGACAGTTAAAGACAGTTAAACAATTTATCTAAAATGGATTTGAAATAATGATAGACAATTAAAATGAAAAAGAAGCAATTTATCTAATTTATGCAGCGTATGAACGGGATTCATGGAAACGTACCATCAAATCATTTGTTACAACAAGGATTACTAAAATGACACTTGGAATTACAAAGAACATTATTTCTAAAACATAAACATTTTTTGTTGACAGAGTGGGTTTTACACGTTCATTTTTTAAATCCCTCACCAGTACCTAAACTTTGAGCTGTAGCAACCGACCGGAGCGATATTTCTACATCCGGTACTTCTCCGATTTTAATTAATTTTTGTTCGCAGACACTTCGAGAATATAATTTTTTTATGCGGTCGTTTCTTGTGCCCAATTGAAAAAAAACTTTTTCGGCTATTTTTATGATGATAGCTAAAATAAATATGGCATCACTGTCAACTTCAGGCACCGGGATACACGGACTGTAAACCCCACAGAGGCTTCAGAATGAGATTTATCCGACATCAATTTCATCTTTTTCGTTTGAATTTCCAAATATTTTTTCAGACTTTCCTCTTAGGTACTCTATGAGCAGTAAGTTCGTTAAAACACAATTTGTCGTGCGATATAGATTATTTTACACTTTAATGGGCTGCAGATCGTTATTCTATTAAATCACTAGTTAAACGATAATAATAAAATAATGAATACACCACAAAGAACATATACAAATCTATTGACATTGAATTTTAAAACATAACAAAAACCAGCTATTTTCTAGGTGGATATTGCAATTTCACGTTGATTCCATTTTGTGATGATAATCTTTATTTTACAGTTAAAATACGTGAAATAGGTAGACTTTAAATTGACAATATTTTCTTATCCAACCCAATCAGTAGCAAATGATAAAAAACAACCGTTACTTTATCAAGCAATTTATTGCTAGGAACGGCACTGATCGCCAATATCTTCGCCAAGTGTTCATGCGGCTTTGGACAAAGACGCTCTTCCACAAGAAAATGACGCCATTATTTAGAATCATTCACGTTGAAAGAAGTTCTATTTAGGGGGCCCATTGAGCCCTATTCCGCGGTCCCATTGGTACATAAGCACATAGACACCCGAAAGTTATTTTCAAAAGGAAATATTTTGGTAATATAACTGATATCTTGCTTGAGTTTCAAGATATTCAAGGTCAAATGTCACAGAAATGAGTTTTCTTTAAATATTTTCCTTTCAGTATATCTTATTTTGGCTATGAAAGAAAAAAAATGTTGGAGAGAACTCTCTTCAAAAAATGTTATTCAAATATTTTACGTCAAACCAACAGTTTCCACTTTATACCTACGCCAGGAAAAGAAGGTAGCACCTGTTTCTTCACCACCCCAGAGGTGGGATGCAAATCGCGTTTCTCTTACATGGTTTCCCCTGTTGGCCTAATCCATGATCTTCCTTGTTGTGAATTTTAGCTGTAGGTGGGTAGATGCTATCGTCATTCTCGTAATCTCTCTCCCTCAAATACTATAATATCTCAATCAAAAGAGAAACCCAGGAGAAATAAAGCAAAATGCTCTATGTTTAATGCATTAGTTGTGAATTTTGATTTACAGAAGTGTAAATATTGAGTCTTCGTTTGTCAATGTATTGGGTAGGAATTGTGGTGAGATTTATTAATAAAAATTCACATTTACACCTGGTCACTCAAAAACACTCAATTTAATCGTATATTTTTATGAAAAATGAGCATTTTCCTTTCCAACCCTATCGAACGTCTCTGTATGGAAAGATGGCGTTTCAATGCACTCTTTAGTATTTACTCTTTTGTGCGAGAAAGTGGATCTCTCGGAATTTTTTGTGTTCTAAGGGTGCTTTTATATTTTGATATAATGCTATTTTGGGATCTGAGGAGACTATATTCCAGAACAGTTTAGTTAAAATTGTTATTGATTACTAAATAGACTACTTCATTTCGACGTAGGATTTAACAAGGGCAACTATTCTATAAAATGGGCGGATAATTGGCTCACCTCTTTGCATAGTAGTGAGAAAATTATTAGATCGATCACGTCCTTGATTTTTCACATCATGAAATTTTTAATACTTGTAATGAGTAGATCGTCAATATATCCGTCGGATGACGGTAACTAAAAGGTCACAAATTGGAGAACACGTGTTAACTACTCATAAAGGAACTAGCTGGAAACCTTCTCCATTAAGTTACTCCCAAAGGAGTGTATTAACAATAAAGATATTTCGAGAACGAACATATTCATTGTTACCCTCTTAAAATTTTCTCAATGTAGGTACTTTTACGTCGATTAATTGCAGAATGAGTTACTTATGCCTTGAGGAATCATACTAGGTACTCAATAACTGAATTCAGCATTTGTATAGCATGATATAGTTTGTTCAACCATCCTTTGCCGTTATGTCATAATCGGTGACGTATTCTGCTGTTTTACGTATGTCTTATATTTGTTGAATGTTATTTTACACTTAACCTCAAAATTATAATCAATGGCATATGTTAAGAATTGTTTTCAAAATATGACAACTAAATTGTCAAAAGTAACAGATAAAATTTAGATAAGAAATACGTTAATGACCTCATAATTCCGTCTCATCCATTTCATGAATGAGAGAGCAAGCTGGACAATGTATGACGTAACGGAAAAGGATGGCTGAACAAACTATATCAAGCATCGGACTTTGGAACGGATTGTGCATTAATGCATATAGTATAGCGAGGAGCATATTTGTTGAATAAAAAAGCTCAGATATTTTTGAATTGCTATACAAAATCACGATAGAAACCATCCCGCCACAAATAGGAAAAACGTAAAACAGCTCACTGGCATACCTACTCGTAATAAGCAAAGATGGTAAAACTAAAAGCAGTAATAGACTACAGGGGAGCAGTAAGCTTAACAGTTAAGCAAACCTAATATGGTGGACAGACTAAGACTCGTGCGTACATAAAAATATCCGGGTCCGAAAATGTAACCTAGATTCAGAGAATCAAAATAGACTGGAAACGTTGTCACCTCAAATCTAATATAATCGGTGCAATCGAGTAATGCAAGTGATCTTATTCATTTCAATAATTGCTCGACATTAAATGAAAACTGACATAGAAAAAAGTATTTTTTCCACGACAATGCATTTTAACCTACTTTCCCGCACACATTTTAGTTCTGGAAGTGTGCAAATTTTGACCTTATTAAATAGTTTTTTCCTTCGAAAGATATAACTATTGCTACAACAGGTGAATAAATATTTACTTTCCCGCACTAGTGCGGGAAAGTAAAATTATGCTAATTTTGACCTTATTAGATAGTTTTTTACTTCGGAAATTATAACTATTGTTACAACAGGTAAATAAATAGTCCATCAAATGAAATCTACCTCTTTCTAGCTTTTTGTTGCATGTTAAATTTTTTGAAAATATAAAATAACGAAGATATTTTGATAAAACTCTGTACATTCTTTAAATTAGTGTCACAAAACAACTATTAAACCATCCGGGTTTGGTATAAGAAAAATATATCCGTCACCGTCGCCGCCGTCACCTTCATCGTCATCTTTATCTGACCATGAACACCAAATAACTCTACCGGCAATTCTAAGTAATTTACAGAATGCAAATGTTTTTTAAATTAATTTTTCTCGTAATTAATAGTTTTTGGTTCAAGTTTCGTATAGGTATGTAGGTTGGAATAAAATAATTTTTGAAAAATGGGTTAGTAAGTATACTTTTTTTGTATATACGGTCGTAGAAAAAATAATGTTCCTAACGCATGCGTAAAGTGTCTCTTTCCTGCCCTTGACCGCTTTCCCGAACTCCGCTCCGCGTCGTTCGGGTCAACTGCAGTCGTGTGCGGGAAAGTATCACTTTTCACACTTGTTAGGAAAATAACTATTGCCGCATTACAATAGGAAAAAGTCGGCACTACAAAGAGAAAAAGTTCATTATTACGAAGATTAAATGAAAAAAATTTACCAACCACGTTTTTAATTGTATGGGAAAAAATACATTTGGGTCGATTGCAAAATATGAGAGAGATAAGGACGGTGTGAGTTCGTGTATGTGGGCAGATGGCCTCGGACGGTGTCCATTGAACACAGGGAATGGGTTAGGTTGTGTGTGTGTGTGTGTGTGAGAGAGAGAGATGGTCTCGGACGGTGTCCATTAGGTTAGAGATAAGGTTCTTACAAATTTTATGATCTCGAAAATTTGTTTTGGTCGACAAGGTCGTAGAAGAGGGACTTGAAACAAATTATTTAAAATAGTTATTCCGTTGATCATTTGAATTTTTGACAACATACACTTGATAGCTATTGAAGTAGAGTAGCCTGCCATTTCAGCTGCACTTGCTATTTTTCATTGAAATATAAAAATACTTGACTGTTATTAAATTCAATCAATAAAAGATGAAATTTATTATTTGTTCATATATATAGATTGCAAAAATTTTATTCGCGACACACGATTTACACAAGTAAAAGAGAGAGAAGAATAATTGTGCGCAGTCAGCGATGGGCGAGTATTCAGTGCCCCCCATTTTAACCGCTGTTGCCAGATGTACTTATCTGTAAAAGTTATTCCCACTTTTTGTTGGCAACAAAGTTAATTGGTATTTAATTGTTAAATCTAAAGCAGTGTATCTATATATTTCATTCACTGCAGATTGTAATTTGTCCAAATTTTCTCCTAAACTATATAATTTTTTCCTTCTTTGTATCTGTAGGGTAGGGAGTATGAGTGTAGGCTCACAGCACTTGGGCCACATGTGACCCATTGTACATCCTCCCGAAGAGATGTCCTCCTAGGTCATCGTGCATCCTGTCCTTCTCAGGAAGGTGGACAGGTCACTAGGAGGCATCACCTTTATATCGGCAGGTGTAGGCCAAGAATCACCGAACACACACTCTCTTATTGACGATAACTCCGGACACTCGCATAGGACATGCCTGACAGTTTCATCTTCCTGTTCACACATCCTGCATAGAGGTGTGTCCACTAGCCACATAGTATGGAGGTGTTTCCATAGTTGACAGTGGCCAGTCAGAAATCCTACTGTTAAACGTAAGTTTTTCCTGGTCATCGCCAAATATTTCTTCGGCGCCAGCTTCCCAGGGACGCCCAGGGTGATACTGGCAAAACTGCATCCTTTGATTCCATCCCATCTCTTAAGGGATTGAGCATGGTTGTAACGTTTGGCTAGTTCCGCAATTGTCGAAGTCGTTAGGCCGTAGGTGTCACTGGGTCCTAGAATTTTTAGTCCAGCGGCTTCCCTGGCTAAAGAATCGGCAATGCGATTTTATTTACTCCTGTCGTGCCCTTTAACCCACCTCAGGATAATATTGTTATCTGCCGATGCGTTAGCTAAATCTTGGTGACACTCTAGTACAAGCCTCGATATAACACGTTGTGTGTTCAAGGCTAATAGGGCTTGTCTACTATCAGTGCAGATTGTTATGTTTTTGCCAGAAATTCCTCTTCTGGTTAGTTCTTTCGTGGCAATTGAGATACCAGCCAGTGCTGTTTGAACCACGCTGGTATTGTTTCCCATTCCCCACTTAATCTTTAGGCTTAGTGCTCTCGAGTAAACTCCACATCCTGAGCCTTCTTTCATTTTGAACCATCTGTATATGTGCGTATTGCATTTGCAGCATCTGGCTCTGTGTTCTGTTTTATTTGTATTTTGTAGGGTTTGTTAAACAAAAACCTGGGTTCAATTGCATCATTGGCTGCCTGCAGCAGAGGTAGCGCAGTAAGTAAGCTCAACCTCAATTGGCCCACTCCTACTTCGGGGTTTACACTTACAATTTTTTCCTTATTTGTGTTGATCTCACTCATTTTTCAAAAGTCAATAATATTACCAATCTCGATTTTCTCCCACTAAATACGGCGTTATCCAGTGTTAAAAGTCGAATGCAAAATAAGTTATTCGTTCCTTAGAAAGTACCAAACATTCTAGACTGGTAACGCTGCTTCCTTATCAGATTGGTAGCTGGAACTGAACACACGCCCAACGCTGACTGCAAACAATTAGTCTTCTCTCTCTTTTTTTTTCTTATATTTTCCTTGTCGTAGTTGTGTAAATCGTATGTTTCGAACAGACTTTTCGCGATCTGTATAGCTTGATGCGGTTGTAAATAACCAGATTCCTGCTAAGGCATTATTTGTTGACAAAATAATGTCAATGAAATATAAATATCTTATTGATTTCTTGTAAAAGGTTCCGAAAAACTTGGGAGAAAAAAAATCCACTTAACTGATATATTGCCAGAGTTTTTTTTAATTAACATAACAAAAAACCTTAATCATGTTTCAGCACATTTGTTATCACCATCCAGAGAAAGTGTTTCGGCGACAGTAAATAATTCATCATCGGAAACATTTTAAAGCCCGTTAAGACCTATAGGAAAACTAATTAATCAAACAGGATTAAAAAGTTTTTTGAGATTGTTCACTGAAAGTTTTAGGTTTCTTTTGCGAGGATTTCACCGAAGGAATTTAATGTAATAATTGTGAAAAAAGGACAACGGGAATATCAGTATTCAGGAAAGATACTGTCGATGGCGATAAACTTTCACTTAAGTAAAATTTGCTAGGTAGTGATGATCGTTCCAACTTCAGCGTTCTTTTTTCTATAACAATTAATTTATCACTTCAAGGTATATTCTGCTTTCTATTTGATTATTCGTCAGTCCGTGGAAGTTCAGTTCAAAATGTTGAATGGGAAATCAGGTCAGATGTCTGAGTTCTGAATCTCGTAGCTGAATTTAATAATAATAACCGTAGTCAGAATATTATCTTTGGTTATGCCATGGAAAGGTCGTTGAAAAATAAGTTCAAGTGCACTTTTAATTTTCTCAAATTCGTTCTGGTTTAATAAAAAAATGGATAGTTATGTTAAAAAGTAGTACACCATTTACATACCACTTTCGATTTGGTGATAGCTAATATGGTAGTGCACTGTATTATTTAAATGTTAAACCTGAAGTATGGCGGCTCGCTTCGCCGCTGAGATGATATTTTCTTTTTGTTTTCAGTTTTTTCTCACAATTTTTGTCTAAAAAACATTCAATTTCAAATAAAGCAAAGTTATTTGTTTAAAAAAAAAAAAAAGAAAAAAATTTCATCTCAGCTGCGAAGCGAACCGCCACACTTCAGGTTTAACTTTTAAATAATACCGTGCACTACTGTTTGCCATCACCTAATCGGTTAAGATCTTCAAAAAGAGATATGAAAATGGAGTTTTAAACATAACTATCCATTTTTTCATTATAAAGAACGAATTTAAGAAAATTAAAAGTACATTTGAACTTATTTTTCAACAACCTTTCCAAATGTGTTATTATTTTTTATGAACGCTATTTGTTAAAAAAGTTAGCTCGCGTTTGGCAGTTTTGTACAGGAATCCCTATGTCGCATCTCACAAATAACAGAGTATAATATGTCGCAGCCATCTAGCTTTATTAGCCTAGCCTCTTTACTAAACAGCGCTGCTCAAGTAGCATTTGTTACATTTAATAAACTGGCTGGCTAATGCTTAGACTATTCGTCATTGCAATTATAACCAATTCAATGCCTTTTGCTTCCTCCACATTTTTTTTATTAATTTTTGTTCATCTCATTTTTTCATCAAGTGCCCATTGTTTATACTGGCTCTATGCTTCATTTTTCTTGATATCTTTTGATTAATCTAGAGATTCCAGTTGTTTTAGAAGAGAAAAATGTCTTAAAAAGACATAAAAACTCAATAAACATACCTAGAAAAATGGGCATTGCATTGATTGTATGGCTTAACGGGTCTTCAGTAGACGTGAATACGTCTGTCACAATAGTACAAACTGAACCTTCCAACCAATTAACGTGCTCATTTGCAAAGTTCAATCTGGCTCTCCAAGTCTTCAATGATCTAATGTTAATGCGGGTCCTCGAGCATCAATCCTGGATCTTAAATTTGCGTCTCTCAGTCGTCGGCTTACAGTATGAAGTGGACCACCTGCGTATTGGAGTGGTAAATCGTTGCCTTGCAGCATTTACTCTTGAAAAGCGATCCTGGATACAGTTGGCAGAAGCAAACGTGAGCCCTGGTGGGCGTGTTCATGTCGCTGTAGTTGTATTTTTGTAGTAACAATTCGATATTTTGAATCGATAAACAAATATCGATACCATAAATGTCAACTGTTAAGAGATATGTAAACAAAGTCAAACTTGCTAAAAATGTAACTCTAAATATTGATAAAAAATTTATATTGGACCAAAACCAAAACTAACGTTTGCCCTAAATGTCTATATTTTCAAATTACATGACTGTATTTATAGTCCAGTGTTGCCGATGCAAAAATTAAAATTACCCGAACTCACTATCCAAATTATCAGAATTTGTCAAAATTACCAATAGGACACATTGGTTATCTAAATAAAGTCTTCGACCCCAGCCAATATGGAAAATCCCCCAAAACAATAGCCATTTTATATATCCCTTCTACAAAATACCTATTTGAAAAACTATTGGATCCAAATTAGTGAAATTGTCTAAAAATCGGATAATCATCCTCGCATTGACAACACTGATACAGAATGAATAAAATGATGTATGTTGATGAAATCACTCGGTCATATTATTTCGATTATATTTAACAATTACTAATCGACAATCGTTAACATTGGCTCTTGATTGGCTGCTTGCGAGGACCTTATTTTAGTTCGCATATTTTCCGGGGCTCATGTTTGGTTCTGACAACTGTAGTAGTGGTAACACGATGTCTACATTGACTGTACCGTCTGGAATGTTTTCATGTTTCCGCGTAGCTTTGAATTGCACTCGATATAGTTGTTTGATACACTCCCAACCTTCCAGCTATTAGCTTGTAACCCTTCACCATGAAACGTAGCTGCCTCAACACATTTATCACGAGTTAAATTTCTGGATTGTCGTTCCATTATTCACTAATTGCTAGAATGTGCACAATGTGCACAGTTGACACTTTATGACGGGTAGTCTTCGATTTCCATAGCCTCCTAACTGTTTGAGTTGTCCATTAAATGCATTCAATGTGGTGTTTCAAAACGGTCTATTCCATGAAGTAACAAAGATAAAAAGAAATATAAGGCTTTGAATTGGCTAGAGTTGCAATAGCTTTGCAATAGCTTGTATACCAAACAGGACGCTTTGAAGTTTCGAGAAAAAAACAGCACTTGGTATAATATCAAAAATTTCGCAAATATATAGCATTATTTGCCTACGACCTCCCCTGTAATCAGTCAATAACACACAGTCGGTATCAATGTAATGATGTCTATTACACACGGTAAAAAAACGCACAGCTGTAAAGCAAATCGCACGTCTTCCCTAGCAACATCTTAGCAACTGTCAATAGACGTCGCCATTTTATTCAAAATTTACTATTTAAAAACATTCGATATTGCCACGTTTTACTATTAAAAACCCAAAGGGCTAAGTATGTATTGATTATAATTGAAAAATGGAAAAATAGACGCTAATGAAGCTATAGCAGGTGATATTTGCCGTTTATATTGCTATCTAGTGGGTTATCCATCTAGTCTGTTTATTGATCGAAAGCAACCTACTGTCACATTGGAAATCTTTCATGACTCAGTTTTATGGACAACCTTTCTTACATTCAATTACTTTTTTGTCGCTTTCTATAATCCGAATTTACCGAGAAAATACTTATATCTACGACATAGATACTTTCACAAATGACCACATTATTGCATCACTATAGAACTGATGTTCTTCATAAGTTTTCAAGAGGCGCAACTTCAGCACCGCTTATACGTATATTTCATGCGAATATCCTCATTTACTTCGATGTAGATATTACAGTGCCATTTCGACCGCATAATGTCCTACCATTTTCTTTTTATAGAAGGTGCTTCTACTAGCATATAATAAAACCAACTTTGCGAGTAATCGGTTTATTTTTTTTTTCACTCAAAACTGCAGCAATTGATATTTAGAAAAAATCATCATTAATTTGAAGTAAAATATTGGATGGAATAAAATTTTTGTTTTCGGTGCATAGTGTGGACGTACCTTGAAGTAGGTATCGAACACACGTTTGTAACACCCTTTAAACTTTGAGCAAATTCGCTCTAACAACAATTTAATCATGGTGAAAATTGTCCTAAACGAATTATATCTGGAGTCTGGCCCATTCGTGAACACCTTATATAAGCAGATTTTTTCATCTGAAAAACACTGCCTGTATACTTACTTCATTCATTTTGGTCCTATAATAATAATACTTTCACATCCTGTATAGTTGATAGCTTTTACATGAAGTTTTTTTCTCCTTTCCCCTCCTTCCCTTTTTATCCTGCTATGACGTTAATTCCAGACAACACGACTCCTCTCTGCTGGAATTTTTGCACAATATTCACATTTACAATATTCATTGTATTTCTACCAAAAAAAAATATGTAGAATAAATAAAGCTTGTGGCTAAGTTATCCGTTGTCGAAGTGTTTTCAGAAAAATAGTGGCGACATTTGTCTTAAAAGCAGATCTTGTAGCAGCAATTACTCTGCAAAACCAAAGAATTGAGTTACTACAGATTGGTATATTCCTTTTTGCTTGCTGAGCTTAAAAAAACCATCCCCCCAACGACGAATGATCCTCCTCTAAGACAATGAAAGTTCACACTCAGTTCGAAAAATAATTTAGCTTTTAAAGCAAGAAATTTTGGACTTTTGTACTTAACCAAAAATTAAGATTGAACTGTGAAGTCGAAGGTTCCAGTCCGCAGAAGAAGGAGTCAACGCCAGTTAAAAAAATTGCTCCAAGAATTAGAAATGCATTTCTCGTCGTGGAGAAAACTTTGAAAGACAAAAGTGTGAAGTTACAGCCCTGGATCTTGAACTGAGTCTTTGTACCATTACCCATCTACCTACTTCCATTCCAGAAGCTTCAGGTCTTCTCTATACATCACCAGTTTATCTGGAGGGATCTTCAGTAGTTGTGATGGTTGTGTTATATCCATTGTAAAGTTCTTCCGTCTGAGTCCTTGTAAGTTCTCACAGAAGCATAGTATGTGAGTAGGTGTTTCATCATAGAGTTCGCATTTTCTGCACATAGGTTAACTAACTTTGCCCATCCTATGCAGATGCTTCTTCAGTGTACACCGTCCAGTCCTCAGGTCGGTAACTGTCTTCAAATTTCTCTTACACAGTTTCAAACGCCTGGATGAGAATTCCTTGTCTAACTTATTCAGTAGACTCTTAGTATGGAGGTGTCCTTGTGTCAGCCTCCTTTTGAGTTGGTGTTCCTTAACTAGTCAGTTCCCGACTTTCCCTCTTATGTAATCTTTCCAGCTCTACGTGTAAAATATAAAAAACAACCCTGTTTATTATTCGTAGTATTATGAGTGTACGCAGTCTTACAACGGTCTTGTATATTGATATTATTGCTAGCAAATAATCCATAAAAGATAATGTCCCAAGTAACACAATAAGCATCGAAGTAGATTTAAAATCGACTTTTGTGTCACTCTTGAAGCTAATAGGCAATTAAAACCGTCCACTAACTACTACACTGCTACATGTAGCATTCATTACGTAATCGCTGCCTAAAGGGAGCGCGCGGTTTGGCCTTAAAGAAGATTTGAAAGTTTATTAGCAATTCAACCTGTAGGCCTAAATAGCCATAAATTGGCACCAAAAGAGCATTTTATTAGATTTGATTGCCAACATTGGCTGTCAAAGTGATATAAAGAAGCAGTTGTTTAGTCCTGATATGGCTTTCAACGCTTTAAATGATCATGCGCAGTTAAACATTTCTCATGAGAATGTAATGAAGTTTTGTTTTGGATAAATATTAGATTGATATTGGAAATTAATGCCAATAGTTATGTAAGTGTTCACAAAAACAAACATCGTCAACTGTGATGGCAGATCTTTCCTTCAATATATATTATGACAATTATTATTGTTTTTGAAACTGAAAAATATCATTGTGAACCATTAGAAATCTCTGCAAACCTTACTTTTCTGTAAAATGTGAATGAAATACTTTCTAAAAATAGAGGGGCCAGTGATAACTGTGAGCAAAATATACTTTATAAATTAAATTATTTCATTATGAATTACGGTGTTGTCATATTCAATTTTTATACCTATCAATGAATTATATACCTACATCCAATTGAAATTAAAGTTTTTTATAGTAGCTATTTTTAGTTGGATTGATTGATAATATTATATGTGATGGATTAAATTGATTTATCTTTCCCAGATTTTCTGAAATTTGTATCCTAGTTTGAAAACAAATAATGTTATGAACCAGATTATTTGCATATTCTATATATAAAAATAGTATCATATACCTATCAATATATAAATATAAAAATTATGGCAACAATGCTAATTATCGTGAGCAAAGGGTTCGGCTATGTCTTTGTTGTATTTAATAAGCATTTTTCTATGCCAATACGAAGCTTTATGGAATTAAAAACAAGAAAGCTGTTTGTATTGCTTTGTGAAAGCTTTCAGATTTATAAAGTTGAGGAAAAAGAAGATTATTGTGTGGTTATGTTTTGAGTAATAAATTGTTTTATAGTTAATATTTTATAATTATTTCGTAATAAAAAATGAACACCTTTAAAGTTATTGAAACCTTAAAAAGTTGAGAGAAAATGTTGTGTGTTGGACATAGTGGTATTAGCCTATTAAGAAAGAGTCCCACGACAAGGCCAATAGAGAGACGTGGTCCAAGAACCAGGAATGTGATCTTCTGTGTCTATAGTTATTTCGTTGTAACTTTTAGCTGCGTTACTAGTTTTATGTACACGCCTGTAGTACGCACCTATTCGTCCAAATTTCCGTAGTTTTGTAATTTCCCTTTAATTTTTATTCCAATCTTTTTCTCCATGTTCTATAGTGATTTCTGTAAAATCATGAATCCTTTCAACTGAATTGAGATTCACAATCACATTAAGGTTAGCAATACTGTGGGTTTTTTGGAATTAATTTCCATTTAAAGTCCAAATTAATTCCAATACAAAACTTTATAGTATTGCTTATAAATGGTACTAATTGAAACATTTAAAGGCATTTTATGACCACATTAAATTCCAATTTGGCTATTCATTTTTTTTGGCATTTTTTAAAGTCATTATCTGTATTTTTTGGCTACTTTTCATGACTTACTAGCAATCATTGCTACTTGGTTGCAATATTTAGTCTTAAACAAGATAAGACGTCTTTTAAGTAAGACTGAAATTATTCTATAAAATAATGCTTAGAATATGCTGAACTTCATCATTTTTTTTTATTTATATGCTCCGATCTAGCATTATTTGCTTGGTAAATGAAATGTGTTACTTGGGGTGTTGGTGTTGAATATAAACACCCCAAAGCTCCGCTACTGATTACAACTGTGTTCGAATCATTTTATATGTAAATTAGACTTTGTCTCAACACTCAGGAAAATATATTTGTGGTATATTGGGAAATTACCCACAAATGAGTTTTCAACAAAGTTTAACTCCAAGGAAGATAAAGCGTAGCGATCGAGATCGAGTCTCAGCGAAATTTTATTTTCCAAACGATTTTTTATTCCATCTTAAATATAATCAAAACATTATAGTTGCCAATTCGTTAACTGGAAGATGCTCTCTACCATTATTAATTAAATTCAAAAAATTCTCCAAAAAAAAACAGATTTATTTCAATTTAAGGCTCATTGAAATACATTCCACTTCTTCTTGCGTCACATAGTATGAGGCAGAATCTGGAATATCATGGACAGAGCCTCTTTCCTTCTCTCAGACGTTAAATAGCGTTCACCAAATAAATTAACTGTTCCTGTTGATACTAGGCAAGATTCAAAGACTTGATTGTCTCAGTATTGTACGGTACATGAGAAGCTCTCCAACGAGAGTACTAGAAGCCTTATAAGGCTTTTCTCCTCTACACCTCGTGATAATGAGGGAAGCAAGAAGGCTTCAAAACAACTTAAGCATCAAAACAGTGAGATCAGATCCATTAAGGTCATCGTAAAGCTATTTTAGATATGAAAACAGAATATATATGGCCTCTAAATTTCTCCCTGGCCCCAATTGTGAGGTTAAGCAAACTGAAGTTTCTCCAAGATGGTACTTGGTATACAGACGGGCCAAAGACTGGGTAAGGGACATACCTAAGCAAAATGTCAGATATCGTGCAAGAATTGCAAATATTATATGTGTTTCAAATGAAAAAATACTATGACAGACTTGAAGGTAAAGCTGCAATTTCATTGTCCTTCCAGAAAATGATGCCTGGAAACCTGAAAACAGTCGCAAACCGAAAACTTACCACTTTCGGTTCGTTCAACAGGCGTTGGAACTCGCATTTTCAATGCAGGTTCTAGGAAAAACAAAATGAATACCTGCTTCGTTTTTGATAAGATCAGGCTTTTACTTGATGAAGATCCATACTAAACAATGAAATAAAACAATTTAATTAACCTAACCTAACCCATGCTCAAATATAATGTAGATTTCAACAAATTAAATTGTCTTCTCCACGACTGAATACCTAATAACGCAAAAATTATTTTCACATATTTAGCTGCATAATGATATAAATTCTTCACACCGGTGAATAATGAAAAAGAATTCACTCTCGTTAGCCAATCACATTCTATTATTTGTTGCTTTCGTTTATTTGGGCTTCAAGCATTTGTGCGTGACGCCTCAGTCGTCACGACTTTTGAGCAATGCGAACACGATTTTTTTGGATGCTCAAAAACACCTGACATGTGCCAAT
>CAJUYI010004431.1:0-18574 GCA_910591695.1 Galerucella pusilla
AATTTTCAGTCCAGCGGCTTCCCTGGCTAAAGAATCAGCAATGCGATTTCCTTTACTCCTGTCGTGCCCTTTAACCCACCTCAGGATAATATTGTTATCTGCCGAGGCGTCAGCTAAATCTTGGTGGCACTCTAGTACTAGCCTCGATATAACACGTTGTCTGTTCAAGGCTAATAGGGCTTGTCTACTATCAGTGCAGATTGTTATGTTTTTTCCAGAAATTCCTCTTCTGGTTAGTTCTTTTGTGGCAATTGAGATACCAGCCAGTTCTGTTTGAACCACGCTGGTATTGTTTCCCATTCCCCACTTAATCTTGAGGCTCAGTGCTCTCGAGTAAACTCCACATCCTGAGCCTTCTTTCATTTTTGAACCATCTGTATAAATGCGTATTGCATTTGCAGCGTCTGAGGATCAATAATAACACCTGAATATTTCATTGTCTTCACTCTTTCGATCTGAATATTATTTAACACGATCTTATGATTTTGTGCAATAAATCTAGAACAATTGTTTTTAGAACCAATAACCATATTTACCATTTCAATTTAGAAGCTCATAACCAATCGTACAAAAGCTGCAGCTCATTATTTAATACAGTTGTAATTTGGTCATAATCACTGCTAGCAATGGATATAAGTGTATCATCGGCAAATAAATTTACAAAAAACATGACACAGATCATTAACATATATGATGAATAGTAATGGCCCTAACACACTACCTTGCGGTACACCGTAACAATTTTCCACTTTACTAGAGCAAATGTTATTAATCCTCGTTACTTGATGACGATTTAAGTTGATTAGTGTCGTGAATGGAGAGTTCTTGCTCCGTCAACGTAGTGTTTACAATATATCTAAAGACTATGCCTGTTTTCCTATGCTAACTCTTGTAACAAGCAGTACAATCAATAGAAATAGTAGAGATTGTAAAATTTGATGTCTAAATCTCCCTAAAAGTAATATAAGATAAAAAATCCCAAGATCTAGGAATTCACATTTGTAGAAATGGTGTGGTGAATTTATTCCTGATGACTTTAAGGGATGTTTTTAATGAATAATTGAGCTTCTGAAAAAAATAACATCACAAAATATACAGTCAATATACCAAACGCCTTTTTATACCAAATGAAGGATTTGCCCATATCACCAATACCATTGTTCACAGCAAAAATAGTACTTGCTTTAAGTCCGGTTTTTATGCTTGTGAAAACATATTTCAGATCACAGCCTCAAGATCCGTACACTTTTCTTATTGGTTTGTAAGAATAAATTACAACTTTGAACTTAGATAAGAAGTTTTATGAAATAATAAGTAAGGATAAAAAAATTGAAGAATGGTGTAATGATAATGTTAATAACGTTAATTTTTTTACAAGATCGACTCTATTTTGTAAGCAGGATTAATTTTGACACAGGGAAATATTCCACGATTTAACTTTTCAATGCTTAGAAATATCAATTCAAAATTCTCATCAACCATATGGTTTTAAATAAAACTACCAACCATTCAACACTTTTAATACCACCGCCCCATGGGACAATCTATTTTTATCTTTATCGTCCAGGTAAAAAACATAAGTTTGTGCATGTCTATTCAAATTTAACTTCTAACATTGTTACAACAAATAATAAATGAATATATATATGGTTAATGGGCAACAGAGGATTAAGTCAATATCCTTATAAGAAATAATTGACTTAAAGTTATTTTCTCGCTTACAAACCGTTTTAATCAGCCAATTTTGTACAATAAAAGAATTTCCCATTGTTGATTCATAGAGGTTCGATAGAAAGGATAATGAACTTTTATTTGCGTTTGTAAGGACAAATGAATCGATTATAAAATCATCATTGTCAGTGGTTGAAGGAAAATTAGATGAAGTTTATAGGTATAGTGATGATGAAAAGTATAAAATTCTCTAGTTCTAGGATTAAAAGTAACGTTTTTAATCCTAGGATTGAAAGTGTTGCTAAGCAGCGAGCAAATTTTTGTACGGTAAGGGAATTGATGACTCTTGCACCTGAAATAGTACAAAAATGTCAACATTTTTTGATGGTTGGAGAAAAAGAACATTATCATAGTCAATAATTGTTGGGGGAAATTGTTTTAGTGTTAGAATAAACTAAACTGTTTGGAGCTATGCTATACATATATAGATACCTCCTGCGTATCAGGACTGGTAGAGAACTGTAAAGAATCTATTAATGGGCTGGTAAAAGACAGCACAGTGACTCTAGTATTGGTGATGGTAGATAAGGGGATAGTAGGACCAGTTCGTTGAAGATGATAGGTCCAGAACTGTGCCTGGGTGAGCCCTGGCTGCTAGTGATACAGCTTTCCTAACTTCAGATCTTCCTTGAAAAAAAATCATTTTTATTGCTGTTTTTTGCAGTTGAAATTAGTTGAAATAAATTTTCAAATAATATTACAATTTTTTTGTAAATGAAATTCTTCTATGTAAGAAATTTTTTTTATTTTATTTATAAAAGTTGCTACTGATTAAAACGCATCGTACCGTCTGGTGTTGTGTAGTAAAATTAACAAATTATCAAAACAACAGCACTCGTTTATTTCACGACCATTTTTAGTACGCCATTCACTTAAGTTTTGCTCGTAAAAATCACACATCCTGCTTAAAACTCTTCAAAACTATATAGAAGAGTCTGAATGCCAAACGGTCATAAACTCTAATCTAATGAGGCTTTTAATTTGCTTTAATATTACGACTCTGCTTTTTATAAACTGGGGTACCTTGAAATACTTTTTTGAGTTGTTAAAAACAAGAAAAAATTGTCTTTTCAAAGCAGACTTGGGATTTTTTCCTTGTTCCATTGATTAATAGCTTTTGTAATGCAAGAGAATCCAAATTAAATTGTCAATTACTTGTAGACTGAACTATAGAATGCACTCAGAGCTGAAAACTTTTATTTATAGACCGATTAAACGTCTGTATCTGCGATCGTAGAAAAAGTATAGTAAGCAACTAGTGTCACTCGTGACTAAAGAAACGTTTTTGACACTTGGTACTTAATATACCACGAATTTTTTCATTTTCAAACACAATTTGGTGTGGATTTTATTACCGAATACCACACGAGGTCAAAAGAGAATTATCCTTCGACCTCTAGTGGTGTTCCTGATAAAAACTTGATATAACTGGTTGAATTTTGGATAGTTTTTCCAAAAAATATTATCGTGAAACTAAAGAAGTAATATTCTACATAAACAGCAAGAAAAGAGAAGCAACTGCCTTTAAATATCGTTAATAAAATCTAACAAACTAATCATCAATGCTTATATCCTGTGATGGATGATATAGAACTTTTTAATTTTAATCAGGATCTTAAAATTAGCCATGCTTAACAGCAATAATTTTTAGAAAAAAAAAACGGTTTGTTGTGATAGTTTCTCACGCTATGCTTCAACGTTATTTTGAAGTTAATTAAATTTTTCTTCGTAAATTTATTGCTATAAATAGTTATTTTTGTATCTAGTGCGCGAAATGCCACTTTGGTAATCGGGAACTGAAATAGTCGAGATCACCAAAGTAATTCGCGCATGAGATGCAAACAATATTATTTCTACAAACGTCAAAAATATTGTGGTAAAATAAGTAACATGCTTAGCTTAATATGAACATTAGTAATGAGCTGGCTTAAACTGTTTTTCCAAATCAAGTAATTACTGTAACTATGGAAATAAAATGGCATTTGTTGACAATTATTTCAAAGTGACAGTTCTTGATAATTATTTTGGAGTGACTTTTTATTCGCGTCAATTTCGTGCGTGATATTTATAACTGTAAAATAATGGATTTTTCGAGCGACGATGAAGTAAGCAGTACCCCACCTAACAGACAGATGCGGCCAATTCAGTAATTTCAAATCTTCCACGGGAGAAATCGAGGCGCCAGTATGAAAATGCATATCAGCAATTTAAAGAGTGGTGTGAAGCAAATAAAGCCAGAGAAATATCCGAAATTGTGCTGTTGGCATTATTTTGCAGAGAAGTCTAAGAAGCTGAAGTCTTCCACGTTATGGACAATATGTTCTATGTTGAAGGCAGCTCTCAATATTAAAGAAAACGTGGATTTTAGAGAAATTTACCAAGTTGGTTCCATATTTGAAAAAATTGTCAGTTGGAAACCATCCTAAGAAATCTAAGGTATTGACTAGAGAGGAAGGTGAACAATTCATAAGAGAGGCAGATGATGAAACCTATTTGCTGGTTAAGGTAGATTTTTCATGATTGTTTTATGTGTTTTTTAAATTACTGATTTCATTTTAGGTTGTTTCAATACTGGGTATTTCGGGTGCTTGCCGCCGTGAGGAACTCACTAAAATGACGGTCGATGACATAGAAGATACAAATTCCATTTTGATTGTTAAAGTACCCGATACAAAAACGAATATACCTACAACGAATTTTTACAGTTTCAAATTTAGATCATACTGACATTTATCGAAAATATGCGGCTCTTCGTCCAAGTTTGCTACCAGTCGCTGATTGTTTTTGAAGTATCAAAATAATAGATGATTTATCCAAGGTGTTGGAATAAACAGTATTGGAAAGATGCTTAGCTTAATAACAAAACACCTGAAATTACCAAATCCTTATGCCCACACGGGCCATTGTTTTTGGAGAACATCAGCTACACTCCTTGCCAATACGGGGGCCGATATATGTGTTTTGAAGCGACATGGAGGATGGAAATCTTCGACTGTGGCCGAAGGATACGTGGAAGATTCTATCAACAATAAAATTCAAATATCAAATAAAATTTCAGACAGATCAAGTGCTGTCACCTCTACGGCAGTTGCTCGCAAATCAAAAATGGATAGTCTTCCAACTCCCAAAACTACGATATCACGAGCTGAATCTGAGTTATCTGGTTTAGGAATAAATACTCTAATTGTTTAAATAATGGAAACACAGAAAAATGTCCGAATCAAAAACTGTAGCTAATACATTTATCTACAAAATTTATTTAAACATTTCTTTGTATCTGCATTAGTTTTCAAAATAAACGAGATTTCCCTAGTAGTATTTTTGAACATCAATTTTCATGTTTTTTATTTTACTATAGTAAATGAACAATGGCATTTAGGAAAAAATTGTTCATAAAAAATGTGTTCTAAAATGGGGTATCTACAAATAAATTTAAAAAAAAATTTTTCTTGGGAAATATATTTTTTTCCATACAAAAGTTGTTATTCAGGAAGGGGAAGGGATTCTGAGGCAACCAATTTCGCTGTTTTAAACTGGGGAAAAAAGTTATCGTTGTGTGTGTGTTTGCGTATATCGAATTAACCGATGAAATTAAATTTAAATAATCGCTTTGTTTTCATTAAACGTCTTTCGATTGGCGAATTCGGCGAACTTACTTCGACGGCAATTAAAAAAGCAACGACAGCCTACTAAAATTTAACAGTTCCGAGTAACATACCGAACTTTTTAGAAGAATTCTTATTGAGGTATATTTGAAATAATTAATTAAATTTCTTCGAGAGCACCGGAATGTTTATAATGTTTGTTTTTGTACAATAAATCAGGTGACGATGTAGACGGCGGTAGTCACAAGGCTCGCACGGGCCGTTCCCACCAAAAGAATGACACATACAGGACCGTATCATTGTCATTTTCAAGAACAAAGCTACCGGTCTTGATTTTTGTCAATTTTCAAAATACGAATATTAACTACAGTGCTTAGCTTTACTGCCAACGGCCCAAGCAAAGCTCTCTGGTTTACAGAGATAGGCTTGTCTGGCAATTACTGGTTCTATCAGTTCCACACCGTCAGCAGTCATGTAAATCCTTCTGGACCTACCTCCTCTCCATATATTTTTGGAAAGACAGGCTAGATGAACAACATACAGAATTGTGCATATTTTCGAATGCACAAATCAGGCTTATACAGAACGAAGCAGAATGCTAATGGACACTGAAAGCCACAGTATTCTGGGAATGACCTCTGACATAATGCCTCCAACAGTAAACTACGACCTGCCTTATACCGTCCTAATTCCAAATAGAGATAAATGGGACATCCGTGAAGATAAACTATTAAGAGCAAACAGCTGTTGGTACACAGACGGCTCAAAAGCACCCTTATGCTCTAGTGCAGGTGTATACTGGACTCTATGCAACCGTATTTCAGGCGGAAGTTCACGCCATTGTTTCATATGTTGAGAGATTCACATAAAGTAAGATTTTAAAAGACCTGTGTGTTGTGGGATCCCAACAATTTCCTAAGGGTCGTCCAATCTTTATAAATTGACGTTTGGAATAAAACAAATCAAAGAAATTGGCCATCCCAACGTCGACTCCCGATCCGGATCTGTCCAAAATAATGTCAACTGTCTATCACAATGGGTAATTTGATCTGACTGTCGATCACGTCTCTTCCAGGAAGCGGTCCAATCTGTCTGTCTTATAGGACCTCAGCAGCGGCGGGAGATGAAGTTAAATAAAATTTCGTCCTTTTCATTTCAAAATAAAAAATATGTTCTAACATAATACTGAACAATTAAAGATTGCTTTTAAATTTGTAAGAAACTTCAGGTTTTAATGTGAACTTTACGTTAATTTGCTTTTAATTCAAGCTAAAAGAAGACACTTATTTCAGGATAAGCTATAATTATTTATATAAATAATACTGTAATTATTATTATAATTATTATAAAACAATATAAATAATCGTACAACTTCTAATTTGCTCTGTATTAATTTCCCTCGAGCAGCGCCACTGTCCTAAAAGTCCCCAACTACAATAATTTCGGAGTCGGGGTGGCGGTCTCTAGCGTGGAATTCGCGAGATATGCGCCGCCGACCAAGACGTCCGTCTTTGATACTGTCATTAGGAATTATTAGCATTTTGCACGTATATGCCTCAATAAATATGTAACTTAGTTTTTTTTTTGTTAAAGATGTCGTTGTGAATTTTTTGACATACGTGTGCTGGCGCCGGTCCAAGATGATCATCATTGGGATGGAGGATTGCAAGAAGGTAAGGTATACATAAATTTCACAGTATTTTGAATATTATTTTCTTGAGAACTTTCCTACGAAAGTAAATTTACAGAAGAGTCTCTATTTTACTATAAAAAAACAACTACCCTACGGGCTATATGCCCCGACGGGCATTGGATTACTTTACTCACAAGAAGAAGTTCTGATATACAGAGCATTTCACTGGAAACTATCCACCGCATATAATTCTGAAGGCCTCATTACTACCAAAAAATGAAAAAACACGTCAAATATCAGATAAAAGGAGACGTCTAAGAGCTAAAATAAACAAAAACAGACCGTATGTCATGGATTAAAAAGTTTTGCATCACCTTCTTCGGATGCGGAGGAATTTTTTTGCGCTAACATTTTTTTGTTGACTTGTTTATCAATATTTACCATTTCAATATGTTCCTTATTGTTTGCAATATACAGATGTTTACAGTTTTTTTTTAAGATAACATTTTTGGTGCGATCATTTTAACATTCAAGGCATTTGATTTTTACGATTTTAAGTGCAAACATGAATCGTCAAGTCATAAGTGAGATTGACCGTGCAAGAATAGTGGCTTTAGTTGAAGAAGGTCATTCTCAAAGGTTCGTGGCAAACAGAGTTGGCGTTTGGCAAAGTGATGTGTCTCGTGTATGGAACCGGTATCTCCAGACCAATTCTCTTCGTGATAGACCTAGAAGCGGTAGAAGGCGTGTTACTAATCAGCGGCAGAACCGCTATATCCACTTAACTATCCGAAGAAACCCGACCATGACAATACCAGCACTCCAAAGAGATATGAGACATGCGTTGGGAGTTCAAGTATCGATCTCGACATTACGAAGACGAATACTTACGGCAGGTTTGAGGTGTCGCCGACCAATAAGAGTGCCCAGACTACAACCTGAGCACAGAGTTCGCCGACCACAGTGGGCTCAAGAACACGCGGCCTTGCCTGAAGAATTTTGGAATTAGGTGTTTTTTTCCGACGAGACAAGGATTTTTTTGTCACAAGATAGCCATCGAATACGTGTGTGGCGGGATCCGACAGTTGCTCAGCTTGCCCATGCTCGCCCCGTGCCGCCCTTCAGAGGAGGAAGTGCTATGTTTTGGTCTGGTATCATGTTAAATGATCGCACAGAATTAATTCATGTGGAGGGAACGATGACTGGTGATAGGTATCTCAGAGAGATTCTATATCCTCACGTGAGACTATGGGGCGCAGCTGTTGGCAATTCCTTCGTTTTTATGGACGATAACGCCCGACCTCATAGGACCAGAGCTGTAAATGAGTATCTTGAAACTGAAGGGATCAATCGTTTGAGCTGGCCTGCCCTATCTCCTGACATGAATCCCATAGAACATGCTTGGGACATGCTTACCAGGGCAGTGGCAGCACGCAGAAATCCACCCAGGAGTGTACAAGAGCTTGTTCATGCGGCCCAAGAAGAATGGCGAGATATTCCTCAACAGGGTATCAATAATTTGGTAAACAGCATGGGCAGGCGACTTCAAGCTTGCATAAATTCTAGAGGTGGAAATACTCTTCATTGAAAGTTCTCATGCAGGTTCTCACTTAACCTTTTCTTTAAAAAAGAATCAATTTGTATTTAATTTATTTAATTTCTAAGAATACTTATTATGTTTAAAGCAAGTTTATTATTGGATAATAAAAATTTTTGACAAATATAGACGTTTTTTTTATTGAAACTAATTATTTGATTAATCTTTGATCCATTTATAATGAACACATTTTTTTTTCCGGAGATTTAGGGTGATGCAAAACTTTTGAATCTAAGTGTATATATCATATACTTATTAATTAACAAAATTTTTTTCGCCTTGATGACCTTTTAACGCTTCAAATGCGATATAATTAAAGCCCCGCGATAGCAATTGGATGTTTCAATACCTACTCGCATAGCATCCAACCAGCAGCCCTACGATACGCGACCATCATCGAGATGAATAAATCAAAGCCAACTTGTGTTCTCGGAATGATGAGGAGCTGATGATAGCCGCACAGTAGCCAAGCTGGCGCTTACCTAAGGCTCTTATCACTTTGCATCTGCTTATTCATGCAAAATCGGACCATTTAAATTGGCTCTTTGTTTTCATTAAATGTTCGATTATATTCGCAGTGGCTATTCTGAGAATCTACTTACAGTCAACGTAATTATTTATCAGCGATTAACAAATTTTTAAAATAACAATTAGTTTGGACAGAAAATTTATTTTTTCACTATACTAGCTTTGAAGTTGGCAATTATTGCTTCTTCTATTTATAGCTTCTTCAACTGAGAAGTTAAATTTCTGTCAATGATGGACAAATTCGAATATATTGAGAATTCAGGGATGAGTAGTTCAACAAAAACATAATTTTGTATACCCAGAAGATTGTTTTTAACATATTCGCTGCTCGAAATTACCTATCAAGGTAAAATTATTTGAATAAAAATGCCATTAGTTCAAAATTCGCGCTAAACCAAAAATGACAGATGACATAACGAGTACGTTCATAATATATCGAAAACTGACAGTGTACTTGTCAGTCAGACAACGGGGTAAACGTTCTCGTGGTGCGTTTGTGAATTATTTTTAATTTTTGTCTTAAATTTGGCTAGTAGTTAGAAAAATTGTATATACGATTCTGCTTCTAAGTCAGCTTTTAGTAATACAAGAAAAACAGCACAATTATCAACACGTAGAGTGAAAGAAAATGGGTATTAAGAAAAATGCCTTATTTTAAATATCCTCACTAGAAAATATTTAAGTATTAATGGGACATTTATCCCATACATAATGGATAATCGCATGAGACCCAAATGGTTCTTCTTCGCATACCAATTCCAATTCTCTAGCCATCGTATAATTAATGAATTCAATGATGATCATGTTAATTAGCAAAAGAGGGCGCGGCATGCATGTCAATCGTCAAGAACATGATTGTAATTGTGACTTACGACGTGGCATATGAAAAAGATACGATTAAGATAGTCATAGTTGGATATACATGATGGGTGAAAATGTCCGTGTATCGATGGATATTCCCACGGTGTTTGTTATAAGTGCAGATCACACGTCAAAACAAACATTGTTTATCGACTAATCCTTTTATTGGTTGCTGTGAATTTGAATATTCTGTGATTTATCGTCGATTGTTCGAGTCTAATTAGAAAAAGCAGAGTTGGTTAACAAATGCTTAAATATCTTCTTGGTGTGATGCATTCGTTTTTTTGGAAATAAAATCATGTATAATGCAAAAGTAATTTCGATTTTTATAAAGAGAATTTTGGTCTCTTTAAAGCCCAAATAGTTAATATTCAAAAATTAAAACTGATTGTCTGGTGAAGATCTGTTAATGGCACTACTTAGTTCCTCAAGAAAGTCGCATAGACTATTAGCTCCTTCAGTAGTTTCTTCCTGTGGAATTTTAGGATATCTGCAGGCTTAATATTTCTCAAATCTCCCACTTCTATCCAATCATCTCCTAGGTATTGTAAAAGAATTCTGAACTGCTATGCAATTCTCAAGTATCTGGATGCAGGTTTCTTTTTCCATGCCACAGAATCCACATTCTTCTTCCATTCAAACAACAATGTCCCGTTGGGATCCCTGTTAAAACTCTTAGCGCAGTTTTACTTTGACTTATGCATTCATTTGATCTCAACAGGTTGTA
Source organism: Galerucella pusilla (assembly GCA_910591695.1). NCBI lineage: Eukaryota > Metazoa > Arthropoda > Insecta > Coleoptera > Chrysomelidae > Galerucella > Galerucella pusilla. The sequence goes on from CAJUYI010004431.1 coordinate 10,683, forward strand.
GTCACTCAGAAGAATCTTTGATTGTCTAATCCCTGTATCTGTAGAGTAGGAAGGGTGAGTATAGCACTTAGGCCACATCCCAACTAGCAAAATAGAATTCTAAGAGGCCTGAATTGTTGTATAAGAGTCGAATAGCGTTGTTGTTGTTTTATCAAGCCTTTTGTTTGTTTTTTAAAGAAAATTGTTGTATTAAATGATTCTATAGAGACTTTTACAATATATGCTATAACGCATTATACGATCATTCCTGTTAAAATGATGTAATACCTTATAAACAAGTTTATACAATATCAAAAATATCATTTTATAAGATTTTTATACCTTTTGTATGAAAGCTCTATAATATACTATATAACTAACAGCTATAACATTATAAAATAGTTACTTAAGCTTGTCTTATTGAAGCTGTATGATGTTGTATAATAAATATTTTATAGCATTCAATTGCGTTGCATTATAAAACACTTTTTAGTTGTATAGTGCCTAAACATTCTTCGTTATAAAACAGTTATCGTATACCGTTCCATTTCACAATGAAATATTGTTTAAGGCATTTCTTTGGGATAAAATTGTTGTTTTATAAATCGTTTAAATGAGCAATTCTTGTACCGCTATCGCCGCCATTATGAGCAATTGAGGGTGTTCCAGTCCCCCTCTTTGCTAGTCAATCTTTATTCCTTCTATTCCAGTGTGTCCTGGAATCCACAGCAGACTTTGGTAATCTCGCCTAGCTCATTGAGTATATCTACCTATTGTTTCCAAGTCTGGCAATTTTATTTAGATCCCGAAACGTTGAATTGAAAATAAAAAAAATTATTTAGCGGTTTGATTTATCAAAACATTAAAAAAAATGTTCCTTTAAAAGTATTAAACGAAAATTCTCGACATATCTTCACGAATCACACTAAGGTGTGGAACACAACAAAATGTTTCGGTCCACATACTATTTTTCTAGGGTTCAAGGCTACGCTAGGCCGTACGCTGATTGTATTCAAATATGCAAGCGATCTTGCATATATAGACACACTTTACTAGTAGGAATGTATTATGTGGATTTGATACTTTGAAAAGATATTCTATTTCAATTTGATTTCGGTCACGATTTCCATGATAGAATCGTTTAATATTTACGTCGGAATTTATAGAAATGAGCGTGAGCAATTTTTCAATTCTTCATTTGACCTGTTTGAGATTGAAAAAAATTTAATAAGGAGAGTCTTCTATAAGTTGAATATGAATAGAACCACAACGTTTTGCTAGCTTTCCTGCTACCGTTATCAACTATCCCATTTTTTCTTGGGGAGACACCGAATCAAATAACTTCAAATAAATTATGAAAAAGCACACTATTTATAGCAGAGTTGTCAAATTCAAAATATTGTCAGTTATTTGCCGAAAATCTACGTTTTATTTTGAAAATTAGTCGGTAAAATTGGACAACCACGTGATTATTGAGTTCTACCGAAATTATTGTTGTCTCATTGAAGCTGACTGTTCCATTTTACAACTACAAGATTGTATATACCTGTATATTCTGTAAGTTCCGTGTGACAATACTTATTCTTTTTTTTTCTTAATTTTTTTGGGAATTGAACCACAATGTTTTTATATTTTTTATTTCGACGTTTCGGTAGCGTTCCAGCTACCGTTGTCAACATTAACTAGTAATGAAATAATTTTTGGTCCCTATCTGACACAACGAAAAAAATATTACAACTAGACAATCAATAATATTTTGAAGTTTAAGACTACAAAACTTTGTTGTCAAATTTTATTAATGTCCATTCATAGTAGATAATATCTTTGGTAAAAAGTGGAATAAAATATTTTATTTTATGACATTATGAGGATATGATAGTCTACTAGAAATGGAATCCAGTGAAGTGCACGTTCCAGGAACGGTTTTTATTGGGATAGCGCTTTTTTTCGCTCATTTTGGAAATGTTGTTAATAAAACGCGTTTGTTGTTACTTTTTTGTGTATGATTATTTTTGTTTTCAAAATATGTATAACTTAGTTTGGTGATTTTGTGTATTGAAGTGTGTATCGATTAACAACTATTCCAATGATAAATCATAAGAAAACCTGGATAAAAACTCATGATGCTATCCTGATAACGCAGGTAATTGATTATTGGAAATATCTCTTCCTAACATTGGTAATCAAATTTGACTACATTCGGCTGAAATACTAGCTACACATTTATCTGCATTTAGTTGTATTAAAGCTCTTTCTTTCATTTTTTGTCTCTCATTATTGGGCTCTTTTAATATTATTTTTGTCGAATTTTTGTTGAATTTCATGCCCCTCTTCCCAAGCATGTTTGCAAATACCTGACTTGAAGAACTCCCTATCTTTGATATACTTTCTATGCTCACTTATTCGGACTTTCAATTGTCTAAATGCTCCACCTAAATAGAATTTGTCGCATTCCAAGATATCTGATATATGGGAGTTTTTTGAAGATTGTTCTTCAATTTTTGGTTTCGTTTTTGTTAGTATAGATCGCAAATTATTGTTTCAGACCTCTCGCTTCCAATCTTTTTGGAATATCCATATAAATAGTTTACGTTAAAATATCTTCAACCGTCCAATATTTTAAAGTAAACCTCAAAATTTGAGTGAAAGTGAAAGGAAAGTGAAGTCCGAATTGCTTCAGGTTCCTACAGTTCCTATCCTTTCTTATTTCAGTGAGGCTAGAGTTCTAATTCTAATTTTAAATTAAAGGACCTCTAGTCACACTTTTATTATTCACCATTTATTTTTCACCCTCTTATTTTAAAATTTGCTCTTTAACCTACAATTACCTACTTCATTCTTCCAACAAAGTTATCAAATCTAAAAGATGTTACAAAGTTTTCTTTTGTAAAAATAAACCATCAAGTAGAAACAAACATATTTAAAAAATAAGAATAGACAGGTGCTGATAAACAATTTATGGTTTCGAGCAAATCAGATCGAGAAAGAGAGAGAGAGAAAGAGACAAGAAAAAAAAGTCTTTTGTAATCGAAGGTTCTATTGAAGTGAAATAAAATCAATAACTCAGTCGATCAGCTTGGACGTTGTGTGCTTCCAACTTAAAACGCTACAAAGCGTGAAGAGTGAAAATTAAGTTGTTCCCAGATTGTACAAAATATCTCATCAAATAAGATTAATGAATTTTATTATTATATAAGTTCGTGATCTAATATAAGAATAAATTATTTATCTTTAAATTGTTATTCAGGACCGCATTCAAGAACAATCTCTGATTCACCAACATTTATTTCCTCAGAATAATAACATTGAAAAACTACCAGGCTTACTGTCTTTTGATTGATCTTATAACAAGTTAAACCATATTGAATAATTTTGGAGACAATGTAACTAGAGTATATACAGATGGATCCAAATGTGACTATCGAACAAAAATTTGGAATAGCAGACATTATTTCAGTTCACTCTGCCGAGGCTTTGGCACTAAAACAATGCTTATTATAATGCACACTAAATCCAGTTCAAGCAGTTGCTATAATGACAAACTCAAAATCCATTTTACAAGCTTTAGAAGGATCTCCTATCAATATTCATAATAAGGAACTAATTTTTGAAATAAGAAACTTACTATACTAACTGAAAATTAAAAATAAACATATTATTCTCATATGGGTAAAAGGTCACAGCGGTAATATAGGCAAAAGAAGCTTGTAAAGTAAAAGAATACCTGAACTTTTTCTGCCAAAGTGATGTAATTAGCATGCATGAAAAATCAATTAGAATCAGATGGAGAGAAGCTTACAATAACCTAAGCAAAACATCAAAAAGCTTCTACTTCCAGCTTCATACAAATCTACCAAATAATATAACACACATAACAAAGTTTGATTATAGTAGAAAATATACAGCAACTTTAACGCGACTAAAACTAAACCATGGCTGCTTTCCGACGCACCTTCATAAATTGGGCATTCTACAATCTCCATTTTGCGATCGGTCATACTACTCATATATTTCTAGAATGTAAGAAAAATGAAGCCGCTATATCTAATTTATATAATATCTCTTTAATGGACCATAACTTTACTCTTCCACTGAATATTAGTTCTCTCCTGGCATGCACAGAAAAAGCTACTTTAGTTTCTATAATAAACTTCATCAAGCAAGCAGAAATAGATCTTTAACCTAGTACATTTAATAGAGAGCAAAATGAAAGTTCTTCAGCTGAGGCCATCCCTGCTTCCACACACACAAGTTTTGGATTATTTTCTTCTACAATTACTTCATTGTCTACATCTGTAGAAACATCAACAAACTCATTATCATTAAATGGCTTCAGATATTCAAAAGACGCATGTGATTCAGCTACCATGTGTCCTTCAATTGCTACTGGCGCCATCATATTTACAACTTGAACTTCTCCATCATCTAGTATGTTCTCTTCTGGTAAACCTGGTCCTCCTTCTGTGGTTCTTTGATATTTTTCAACTTCTGCAGATTTTCTTTTCGTTTTTATTTTAATATCATGTCACGTCCGAAAATATAGATATTGGGTTAGGGTTATGTACAACATTCAGAAATGTATGAAAACTCACCTTTCTCCATTGCTGCCAAGTTTTATGAGCGCCAGGAAGACTGTTCAGTGAGTCTGTAATGTTCATCCACAGCATCTATGAACTCTTAAAAGCTTCAGAAGATCTTTAATCAAGTTTCCATAAATTTGGACCATGTAAACTTCATTAAAATCTTCATCTAGTATCTTGCAAAGATATTGAATCACAGCATCTTCAAATTCTGCTACTAACTCAAATAGGCATGATGACAGTTACTAAGAATTGCTAAAATATTGATTTTATATATTTATATAAGATACAGAGGAGATTCTAAATAAATCACTTTTCATTTCACATGTGTGATTACATTTATTTTAGTAAAAATATAAGCACAAAATTTAACCATTCGCTATCTTATCCCAAACACCGATCAGAAGAGAATGACGTCGTACTTTCGCAAATATCTATGATCCGAACATCTGTTTTTAATTTACTCTGTTGTTTGTTGGCTTTGCTTGGTTCATGTGTCAAGTGTTTGAATTTTGACTCATAGAGAAATATAATCTGTCTATAGTTTGACTTTGACGACTTTACCATAGGACACAGATCATAGATAACCTATCGATACAGATCACCTATAAATGGTATTTACGAATTGATGGTGTCATAGACAGACGCCATTAATATTCTAGCGTTTTGACGTATAATTTGAAATATGTTCTTTAAAGTTGAATTTTGGAGTGGAGCAGCTTTTCAAAATCATTCGTCATCCCTATTGTACCTATAGGCACGAGGATCTTTCAGATTTGCTACTAATTTTGATATTTAGCTCATGACTTATCTAATTAAGTATTCAGGAACTCCCAAATTTTGCATTTCCATATTTTTGGGGTGACATCTCACTTGCAAGCAGTCCCGTATCTAGGTGACTGCTCATGTAGCCAAGTAGGTACTCTATAAATCTTGTCGCCTCCTTCTCTAGTTTTTTGATCACATTCTGTCAAACATTGAGAATCTTCTTAATATAAACAGTTCAACTGGATCCAGACCTGTGGTTAATCGCTTTTTTTGTGGTATATATCTAAATACGTTATAACCAAAATGAGACGATTATACTCCATATTATAATATATGAGTTTATAATAAGGCTCCGAAAGAAAAAACGACTTGATATTGGAAGAGCTCAATGTTTAACAATGAAAAACTTTTTGTTGCATACACATCGTCTCAAGTTTGGAAAAAAAATATCGTTTAAATTTACAACCGATACATTCATATTTCACTTGAGATTAAAATAAAATAAGGTGTAGATGATGATGCATTTTTTGTTAAGATATTATGCTATTTCACACTCTATAGTTCGTAATCTTCGGGAAATGATGATATGGGAACGCCATGACTTGTGTGAAAGCGAAGTTGATATACATGAACATGTTTTAACACGCTTTTATTATCTTCACCTGTTTGTATGTATGTTTGTAGCCTTTAGATTCGATTTTGACCCACTTGAAAAGAACAAATTCAATTCAAACTTTGTACAGTTGTTGAGGACCAATAGTAATAAAATATAGGGTGATTCATTTATAAGGTAACCTTTAAACTCGATTTTTACCAACTTCAAACGCTCAACTGGTGTGGAGGGTGTTTACTGAGCTCGGTTCGTTCTCAACAAATTTCGCACGAAGTAAAATCACGTGAGCATTGATTAACCTATAGTCGAGCGGATAAAGCACAAAAAAGGCTCAGAGTTCGGAATTTTTTCCCTGAAGACGGATCGGAATGCGGTTTTTTGCATTCGCTTCGGAAAATTATTTGTAAAAAATGTACCCACTTTGTTCCCATTACAAATCGGGAATTGCGTCGCTGCAGTCAAAAATACATGTCAAAAATGCATCTTTTGGGAGGCCTCTGTAAATAAGAGTCAGAGCTGGCTCAAATCGGGTACCCGGGGGTTTTCGAGGTCGCTAATCACGATTATGATGTTGGAATTGACCCCCCGGACACCTAGGGCTCAGGAACGCCGATGAACCTCGTCTCCGTGGGACTCTCCAAGAAATCACAAGGGAACGAAAAAAACTCCGCGCCCGGGGTTTTTTCGGGTGGCTGAATTCAAATATGGCATCGGCGAACACCCCTCGGACACCTGGTGCCCCCGAACCTCGACCTGGACATCATCCCCGAGAACTTTCTTGACAATATCGACAAAAACAGCCCGGAAATTATTGGAGGGGTGTTTTTTGAGGTGCGAAATCACGATTTCACGTCGAAAACGACATTCCCACCACCTGGTGCACAGCAACCTGCGCTTGAACATCGTCTCGATCGAAAAAGGTGAACCGAAAATTGTTATAAGGGGTTTTTTGGTCCGCTCAATCAGAATTTTGCGCAGGAAACGACTCCCTGAACACCTGGTGCGCTGTACCCTGGCCTCGAACGGACCAAAAACCCTTTATAACGATCTTCGGTCCACCTTCTTCGATTTTATTTGGAAAACCCTCGGAGACGATGTTCAAGCGCAGGTTCCGGTGCACCAGGTGGTGGAAGGGTCGTTTTCGACGTAAAATTGTGATTTCGCGTCTTAAAAAACACTCCTCCAATAATTTCCGGGCTGTTCTTGTGGATATTGTCAAGAAAGTTCTCGGGGATGATGTCCAGGTCGAGGTTCGGGTGCACCAGGTGTCCTGGGGGGTTCGTCGATGCCATATTTGAATTCAGCCACCCGAAAAAAATCCCGAGCGTCGAGTTTCCGTCCTTCCCCGCTAGAAATTCGGAGAGCCCCACGGAGAAGACGTTCGAGGCCAGGGTACGGCGCACCAGGTGTTCAGAGGGACGTTTCCCATGCAAAATTCTGATTAAGTGGCCCCAAAAACTCCTTATAACGATTTTTGGTTCACGTTTTTCGATTTTGTTTGGAAAACCCTCGGAGACGATGTTCAAGCGCAGGTTACGGTGCACCAGGTGGTGGGAATGTCGTTTTCGACGTGAAATCGTGATTTCGCGACTCAAAAAACACGCCCAGGTCGAAGTTCGGTGGCACCAGGGGTCCGGGGGTGTTCGCCGATGCCATATTTGAATTCAGCCACCTGGAAAAACCCCGGGAGCGGAGTTTTTTTCGTTCCCTCGTGATTTCTTTGAGAGTCCCACGAAGACGAGGTTCATCGGCGTTCCTGAGCCCCAGGTGTCCGAGGGGTCAATTTCAACATCATAATCGTGATCAGCGACCTCGAAAACCCCCAGGTACCCGATTTGAGCCAGTTCTGACTCTTATTTACAGAGGCCTTCCAAAAGATGCATTTTTGGCATGCATTTTTGACTGCAGCGATGCAATTCCCGATTTGTAATGGGAACAAAGTAGGTACATTT
>CAJUYI010004432.1:6292-18572 GCA_910591695.1 Galerucella pusilla
GTTATTAATTTCATTTTTTATATCCCCTTCTGTTCTGTTGAACATGGTGTAGGTTGAATACGTCTTAACGGATAAGTAGTTTGCGGCAGTCTACGGGCTTGGACCTCTTCAGACAACCAGTGAAGACTTCTCCACGTCACTTTCTTATCAGATAAACTAAGATTTTCCAATTGATTTATAACCTCACTTTTATCTTCGTAAAAAGCAATGTCTAATTTACTCTTAATGGCCTCCTCAAAACGATGACTGTTCTCTTCTGAAGACATATTACAAAAGAACACTCTGGTGGCACGATGTTATTTTATTAAATTTTTCCGCGCCGCCTTATCATCCAAACGGATCTTTCTCGACTACGTCACATTTTACAGTAAGAGGCGTACGGTGCGCGCGCTATTCACATTGCAGCGGCAATACCTTTCTTCGCTAATAATATGCATGAGAGCTTATGGCAGCATGTGTTGAATGCCTTGCTATAGACGCGAAGGTTGTGGGATCGAATCTCACTGAAGTTTTTTTCCGATTTTAAATATACAACAGGACTAAAAATGGCTGCCGCTTTTACAACAGGACTAAAAATGGCGGCCTGCATTGAAATACTAAAAATGACTACATTCAAATTTGCCGCGCCACTCTCAGCGCCACCAAGCGGAGATTTTTGAAGTAGTGCGCTAGAAACTGTATTGCTCTATCTACTTACTCATACTAATGCTTCGACATAGATCCAACTTTTGTAAGTAACATTTTTCGATATTATACAGAGTGGGGCACTATGAACGAACTATTCTCTGGCGTCTTAACGGCAAATAAAATTAGAAAAAATAAGACGTAGAATTGAGTAGATTACTTAGGACTATAATTAAAAAATATTTTGGAATATACAGGGTGCTCCAAAAAAGCGTGCCGTATCAAAGTTAGGTTCCTTTAAATGGAACACCCTGTGTTTTATCACATTTTTGAATTGTACTATTAGAAATAATGTAATTTCATTAACATTTCCCTATACCTATCTAGTTCAGTTTCCAGGATAAATCGATTTTACATAATTTGTAGACCCTCCGAAAAAATACAATAACTTCAAAATAAAAACGAATAACCAAATTTGCTTTACCCCATCTCACTAGAAGCTTTTAACATACCGCTTCCAATATTTACTAGTATGCTATCATATACAGGGTGTTTTTAATATGACAGTATAACACTAACCATTTAATACATCAATTTCTGGCTTAATTTAAATGGAACACCCTGTATCTGTTGGGTCTGTTAAACGTGGGAATTTATTACCTTTCAGTTGGTACTAGGGTTGCCTATATCTAACTCTGATAGTACTCGAGAAATTTTAAATTTGTTTTTTATTATTCAATTATTTGCTGACATCTAGTTAAGTGACCTATGACATGATACTCCGATGCAAAGTTTTTAAAAATTTAAAATTTGTTATTTTGACAGTTGTATGATGCTTTGTTGTATGATTTATTATTGATAAATTAAAATTCTCTTAAATAAGAATTTTATTAAGGGTAAGTATACTATTTTTGAGCATACAGATAGAATAACCTTTAAAATTATAAAAAAAATAACTAGGTACAAAAAATTCAAAGTTTTTATCCAGGTTTTCTTATGATTTATAATTTGAATAGTTGTTAATCGATACACATTTCAATACACAAAATCACAAAACTGAGTATACATATTTCAAAAACTTAAATATCCATACACAAAAAAACTATCAAGAAACGCGTTTTATTAACAACATTTCCAATATAAGCGAAAAAACGCGCTATCCCAATAAAAACCGTTCCTGGAACGTGCACTTCACTGGATTCCATTTCTAATAGACTATCATATCGTTGGAATGTCATAAAATGAAATATTTCATTTCACATTTTGCCACAGATATGATCTACTATGAATGAACCTTAATAAAAATTTGATAACAAAATTTTGCAGTCTTAAACTTCAAAATAATTTTTGATTGTCTAGTTGTCAAATTTTTTCAGTTGTGTCAGTTAGGGATAAAAAATTACTTAATTTCTACTTATTTTTTCTTGACAACGGTAGCTGGAACGCTACCGAAACGTTGAAGTAAAGAATTTAAAAATATTGTGGTTTAATTTCCCAAAAAATTAAAAAAAGAATGAATAATATACCACAAGGAACATACAGAAGGTGTTCAAAGTGACGCCCATCTTGTTGGATACAAATTTGAACCTTTTTTTAAAAAAAATTATTGTTCACTTTCTTTTCTGGTGTTACCTACTGTTTGAAACGCTCTCCTTATCCTATCCTTCATGTTCTCAGGAGTGGTTGACTCTGTATTGTAGACAATACTTTTTATGTAACCCCAAAGAAAACAGTCTAATGGCGTCAAGCATGGGAACCTTGGCGGACAAAGGTAAGGAGCACCTCGCCCAATCCATTTTTGTGGAAAAATATTGTTCAGGTAACGCCGTACAATTATACTGAAATCAACAGACGCACCATCTAACTGCAGCCACATTTTTTGTCCTGTAGCTAGTGGAACGTCATCTAAAAGTTCGGGTAGTTTGTTACGTAAAAATTCACGAAATTTTCTTCCAGTTAGTTTTTTTACTAATCTTATTGCAAAGTTAATGATTGAGTACCCTTAATAAAATTCTGATTTAAGAGTCCTATAATTTATCAATAATAAATCATACAACAAAGCACTTACTGTCTAAATAACAAATTTTAAATTTTTAAAAACTTTGCATCGGAGTATTTTTTTTATTTCGTCTTAATTTTTCTAATTTTATTTGCCGTTAAGACGCCAGAGAATATTTCGTTCATAGTGCCCCACCCTGTATATTGTATACTGTGTAAATATGAACTTTTAGAATAACTAGTCTTTAAAACACTTGCTCTATTTCGCGCGTGTTTTAAAGACCTTAATATCCACTTATACTTTAATATGCTATTTTAAATTAATTATTAAAAAGTGATCTTGCAGACTTCATGAAATCATTAAATATCTTAGAAACTACACTTGCTGAAGCTGCATGGATTCTTTCTTTTTTTTAATATAAAATCCCAAGTTTGGACAAATATTTTCAACAATCTTCTCCGTATGTTTCAGATGTATTACTGTTTTATAAATTAGTTCCTGTTACATATTCCAACCATAAGTACTGGGTAGTTATTGAAAGAAAAACAAGAAAATTTTTTTTAATCAATTGCAGATTTCATGAAATCATTAAATATCTTAAAAACTACAAATTTTTGGATATGTAAAGGTTATTCGTTTTTCACGTGAAAACCATTGAGGAATACAAAATTCAATAAAAATTGCTTCAAGGTCAGAGGCGTAAAAAATGGGAGGGGAAAGGTAACATATTCTTCCAAATCTACACCACTGGGTCAAAAATTGAAAAATATTTTTCCATCAAAAAATACATTCAAAAACAACCAAATGTCAAATCAATTTATTTATCCATTTTAAAGTTATCGAATAGAAACATTCAATTTTTTAAAACTTAAACACCCTGTAATTCGAAAATTAAATGTGCTGGACCTCTTAATCCTTATTATCATTTTGTCCAATTTTAAGAGAGGAATGTATCTACATGCAAACGTTGTAAGTGTCATTTGAAAACACCCTGTATACCAATGAGTCAATATAACAAAATAAATATTTGTATGCTCTCTATCAGATAATATAACAGATGATAAAGTTTTTACTCAATTATTTAATAAATAATATAAAGTCTAATTTATTATATTAATGCATGTCAAATTTAGGATAAACCAATTGAAAAATTTTAAATTGGAAAAGAAGGGTTATCAAAAAAAAATTGTTAGGTGTTGCGATACAGATAAGGTTGACGTTTTACATTATAAATTTTATTGTTTCTATGCGTATATCTATTAATTATTACTTTACTTTTGGGTAAGATTTCTATTTTTTGACAAACTTTGTATATGCCTATTTCAAGCTCTTTACCTTCCTTTTTGTAGTTCTCAGTTCTGTCACTAGTGCCACTATGATATTTATTATACCAGGAGTCCCAAATTTAGTTTTTTCATAAATGTGACTCTTATCTAAAATGCTTTATTCGAATAAAGCTTATTGGAATGCTGATGACAGTATTACTGTGTTTATCATAATAATTTTAACGTCCGTTAAGAACTAATTACTAAATGCATGTTTATTATTGTTAAAATAATATTACTTAGTATGAAACATACAATTTCCATTCTCACTAATTACCGTAACAAAGTGGATAGACGAATTCAATATTATTTTATTGTTGATAGTGCTCTGCCATATTGCTGAGTGTGATAATGTTTACTGGGTAAGTGTTTAAATGTATAAATTACTATAAATAAAACAATATAAATAACCACGTAGGCGAGTTTGAAAAAAATTTAATACTAATAAATTTCATAATTAATTATGAGGGGCACCACGTGTTGAAAACCAAAGAGAACTTTAACGCCTACTTTAGGAAATACCATTTCAGTGTGTCTTGGAATCCATAGTAATGATATTGTTCTGGTTTTGCATAGGCATTTCCACACCATCTTGGAACTGATTACACGAGAGCTCAGTGCTTGGTATACACAAGTGCATCAAAATTACCGATAATTTTGCATGACAGCGTGTTGTCTAAAAACAGCATGAGTTCATTTTCATATTTTGGACAAAATATGAAAATGACCGAATTCTCGAACGCGAAATTATCTGGTTATTTTGATGCACGAGTGTAATTCGGGGGTATATTTCCTGAATACAAATATTGGTTTAAATATTAAATTCCTATTTCTTTTTTTTTAATACAAAATATCTATTTTAAAACATGCTGTTAGGTACAAACAAAATAAAAAGACCCAAAAATACGATTTTTTCATAACTGTTTGATCTGTGTTGTTTCATCCAATGTATATTTTTTTTCAGCACAAAAGCTCATAAACTGTGGTCACACGTATTGTCTGTTGTACGTGTTTGGTGTTCTTTGGTTCGCTTTCCATCACTTTATTTTCTATAATTCCCAATGAATCACATCCGAAACGAGACATTTTTATAGTATATTAAGGGCCGGTTTTACAAGAGAGATTTATACTAGGTATAGTTATTCTGGGTAGGTATAAAGTTATACCAAAATGTATACCTAGAATAAAACTAGTTGGTTTTACGATGCTTTTTTACACCGGTATAGCAATTCTTGGTCTAGTATAAATCTCTCTTGTAAAACCGGCCCTAAGTATCAAGAACGGTAAGGGTGGTTTACGCTACGCTCAGCCTCCAATTTTGCTGGAGACCGGTATTACCCTTAACGTTCGAGATGCTTATACCTCTTTTTGCGCGATCGTATTGAAATAAATTCCGAATGAAATAATTTAAATTTCTTCGAAATGAACTAAATGTCAAAAGTGACATTTATACTTCTCGATCAGTTTAAAATAAAATTTGCATTTTGGTGAAATTGTTTTTGCTATTTATTACTTTTTGAATTGTTCTGTTCGGTTCTATTCATTAAAAAAATATCAATCTTCTTATTTTTTTCGTTCCTTTTGTGTAATGAATGAAGTAATATACACATAGATTCAAAAGTTTTGCATCACCCTAAATCTCCGAAAAAAAAATGTGTTCAATATAAATGGATCAGAGATTAATCAAATAATTAGTTTCAATAAAAAAAAAAACGTGTATATTTGTCAAAAATTTTTATTATCCAATAATAAACTTGCTTTAAATCAGGTTGACTGCCACGGCGGTCGTATACGACCGACATGTAAACATGCCAATATGCCATGGCGGTCGTATACGACCGCTATGCACCATATAAAACTATCGATCCTCATTTGCCAGCGGTCCTATCTATAACGTTTTAAGGTACGGTATACGACCGCTCTGGCCTACGAGGCTCGCATATCACTGCGAGTTTTGGAATTGTCGAAAAATTATTGAAAAAAAACGGCATATTTTATTTTTTACTTTTTATTGACAAATTAATGCAGTTACACGAAACAAAACAAGTGAAAAGGGGTTTGAATACTACAAAAACATTATAACTACTTTGAATGTAAGATATTATAACATTCCAAACACAAATGAGGCTGGTCTTCGCATGTTTCACAATATGTTACAACCTTCTTGACTTGGTTTTTGGTTATTTTCCCTTGAATTTTTTTTGCATAACAACCTTTACAGTACTTCCGGACTTTATCGAAAGGCCCTTGTTTTTTGAGGAACTTATGGATTGCTGATTTCCTCGATGGTCTCTGCTTTGTTTTATTTTCATGAGCGGTTTCATCATATGTCAGAAAGGATCTCACTACTTGTTCACGAAACTCTGTAATTTTAATTTTTTTGTCAGCAAGCTGGTTGTATACAATATGGGAATTCACAAGCGCTGTACCCAAAATAAATTCTATGGCAAGTTTCCTATACCATTTTAGGGATTTTCTTAAGGGTGAATTATAACTGGTCATCTGATCAGATTGATCAATCGACGATTTTCCTTCGTTATATTCGATTATGGCCTTCGGTTTTTGAACCATACCAGTGCGCCGCTGGACATTCACTGTTTCAACAGTGTGCTTAGTGGTGAGAAGAAGAACATCCCTCTTATCTTTCCACTTCAAGACACATATGCCTCTTTCGTTTTCTTGTCCGAATACTTCCCCTTTCTTCAATTTTTTTTGTACGACTTCTTTCGGATTTCCACGCCGGTTAGCTCTCAAGGTACCAATATAGTGTGTCTTACTGTCCAACAAAATATTTGTGAGTTCGAGACTTGTATAATAGTTGTCAGCTATGATGGTTCGTCCAGAATTTAGTAGGTCCCTGGAGAGATTGATCACAATGTTTGTTGAAACAGAAGCGTTGCCATCACCTTTTTCTTTTCCGGCATATATTCGCAGATTCCACGTATACCCATTGTCACTGCATAACTTGAAAAGTTTTATTCCATATTTATGGGTTTTTTGTGGAATATATTGCTTGAATAGCAATCGCCCTTGAAAAGGAATAATGGACTCATCAATACAAAATGTCCGGCCAGGAGTGTAGATCCTTTGAAAGTTGTTGACAAGTTTTTCTGCTAATGGCTTCACCCTATGAACCTTCTGTCCTTCTGGACAACTTTTATTATCGGAGAAGTGCCACATTCTGAGAAGTAACTGGAATCTGTTTCTGGACATGGTTTTTGGTATAATCACATTCTTATATAGGTCGTCATTACTCCAATACTTTTCCAACGAAGGCATCTTCACCAAACCCATGTAAGCCACTACACCAATAAATCGAATCATTTCTTTTCTATCAGTTGGAGCCCATCTGTGTAGTCTCGAATCTGTCTTCACGTCGTTCGGATCACACAAAACTTGGGTGGCATATAGGTGTGTCTGATTTACCATCTCATCAATGATTTCATCGTCAAGGAAAGTACGGAAACATGTGTAAGGCGACAAATCGTTTATCAGTATTGCGGCGTAATTTCCATGTAAACCACCCTCTGCAGTGTATTCGAATTCTTGATGATTTCCAATTGGCTGCGTCCACGTATGATCTAAAACATTTTGGTTAACTTCAACCTCATTGTCAGATCCCTGGATGTCCTCAATATTTGGTGGTCTGGCTTGAGCTAAAGTCTCAACTTCAAAGAATTCTTCCAGTTGTTGATCCTGCTCCAGATCTACTGATGAACTCTTCTTGTTTGTTTCCATAGAATCAGATGGAAAACTGATTGTGGCGTTAGCGGCTTCTGTTTCTTGGTGCGAGACATCATCGGATAAAACTGATTTGGAACAGCATGGTTGATCCAAAAACCTATTTTCTCCAGTATTCATTTTTTTTGAGACTGTCTTTTTGGGTTGCAATTTGCGTTTGGGCTTAGATTTCTTTAGACTGGAATTTTTGATTTCCTCTTCTGAATCTGAGAAATCTGAACTAGATAATATTTCTTCGTCACTAGACGGCAAAAACATGGGGTCAAGATCAGAGTCAAATGAACTATATGGATCAGATTCGTCACCTGGAAGGGATAGAAAAAGTGGCATATGATTCAAAATATTTATATCTACAGTAGCGGACAAAAGTTTCCAAACTTTCTTCCACTACTGTATTTGAGAATGTATATTTCAAAGGTAAATAATGAATATTACCGGACTTTTGGCCATCTTTCAATGCTAGTTCAACAATTTTTCTACTACGATTACTCATGGCGGCACGTGCACATCAAACAGCGACCAAGATCAAAACGAAACTGAACTGATACGTCTCACACTGACAAGTTACGACTCGAATAAAACGACCGCTGTCAATACGACCGCTGGCAACAATGACATAAATATGCCGCCTATGCTCGGGCGGGCGTATACGACCGCTGACAGTTTTTTTTGGAAAACTGCTATTATTTTGATGAATTTTGTACAAACATATAGAACATATCTTTTAAAAGGTCATTTTTATAACTATTCTTCCCTTGGCGTATGGGTCATTTTTTATCGTTTATATATGGCAGTCAACCTGTTTTATACATAAAAAGTATTCTTAGAAATTAAATAAATTAAATACAAATTGTATCTTTTTAAAGAAAAGGTTAAGTGAGAACCTGCATGAGAACTTTTAATAAAGCGTATTTCCACCTCTAGAATTTATGCAAGCTTGAAGTCGCCTGCCCATGCTGTTTACCAAATTATTGATATTCTGTTGAGGAATATTCCGCCATTCTTCTTGGGCCGCATGAACAAGCTCTTGTACACTCCTGGGTGGATTTCTGCCCTGGCAAGCATGTCCCAAGCATGTTCTATGGGATTCATGTCAGGAGATAGGGCAGGCCAGTTCAAACGATCGATCCCTTCAGCTTCAAGATACTCATTTACAGCTCTGGTCCGATGAGGTCGGGCGTTATCGTCCATAAAAACGAAGGAATTGCCAACAGCTGCGCGCCATAGTCTCATGTGAAGATGTAGAATCTCTATGAGATACCTATCACCAGTCATCGTTCCCTTCACATGAATTAATTCTGTGCGATCATTTAACATGATACCAGCCCAAAACATAGCACTTCCTCCTCTGAAGGGCGGTACGGGGCGAGCATGGGCAAGCTGAGCAACTCTGGCTGGATCCCGCCACACCCGTATTCGATGGCTATCTTGTACCAAACAAATCCTTGTCTCGTCGGAAAAAAACACCGAAACTCTGTGCTCAGGTTGTAGTCTGGGCACTCTTATTGGTCGGCGACACCTCAAACCTGTCGCAAGTATTCGTCTTCGTAATGTCGAGATCGATACTTGAACTCCCAACGCATGTCTCATATCTCTTTGGAGTGCTGGTATTGCCATGGTCGGGTTTCTTCGGATAGTTAAGTGGATATAGCGGTTCTGCCGCTGATTAGTAACACGCCTTCTACCACTTCTAGGTCTATCGCGAAGAGAATTGGTCTGGAGATACCGGTTCCATACACGAGACACATCACTTTGCCAAACGCCAACTCTGTTTGCCACGAACCTTTGAGAATGACCTTCTTCAACTTAAGTCACTATTCTTGCACGGTCAATATCACTTATGACTTGACGATTCATGTTTGCACTTAAAATCGTAAAAATTAAATGCCTTGAATGTTAAAATGATCGCACTAAAAATGTTATCTTACAAAAAAAAATGTAAACATCTGTATATTGCAAAACATATGGAACATATTGAAATGGTAAACATTGATAAACAAGCTAACAAAAAATTGTTAGCGCAAAAAAATTCCTTAGCATCCGAAGAAGGTGATGCAAAAATTTTGAATCTATGTGTATTATTTTGGACCACTTAAATGTATGTAGAGCTAAGACGTCGGTAAGTAAATCACTTACCGACGTGTTGGACTTAGAAACTAGTAAACACAACCTACCGTCCTGACAACCGATGTTGTAAATAAACAAAAAATATCGAACACACGAAAAAATATTCTTTGACTTCACTTGTCAAACTGATTTTATTTTTAATTATCATGGATTCACAATGGGATTACCGTGGATAGGTAAACAATGCAATTATCGCAGTGCTCTTTCGGTTTCTACAGTGCGGTTACCGCTGTAATCAATCAATAATTGCACTCCTTTCATGGGATTTTTTACACATGGGGGAAATATTCGTCTATGATTATGTGAATAATCAATATCTTGTCTATTGTGACAGCTGTCAAGGTATGAAATAAATGTAAAATTTTTTGTATGATACAGTTTCTTCAAAACACATCAACAATATCAATTTAGTCAAATTTAAACAAGCCATTGCCATGGTACTAGGGTTACGTAAGCTTTTATTGTAACCATGTCCGTTCAAATAAGAAGAAACAACTACTTCTCGGGCTAGGCATTGGATTACACTTCCAAGGTAAACGGCCAAACCAGTCTACAAGTGATATTGTCCCTTCTAATTGTTGTAAACCAGAATGGTGGGTTATTTCTTGTAGATCATACCTACCCCGTTAGACTTAGAAACTTGGAAGTGTAATTCACATGGGACATATCGCCAGAGAAGTAGTTGTTTCTTTCTTTCCATTCGACCAAGTATTAGTCATTTTATATACTATAACCTCCAAAATTTTCATAACAACAAACGAGCGCCAAAACAAATAGTGATGAGCAAAGCAAGAACAAGACCAAGACTCGAACAACCTCGGTCTTGGTCTTGGTCTTGGTCTTGCTCAAATCTGTCGGTCTTGCTGTATTTTGTTTGGTCTTGGTTTTAGTCTTGGTCTTGCCATAATTTCTTAACGAACATCTTTCAAAACATTTTGTAAACATTTTATTTTTATGCAACAAACATTTTTAAACCTAAATTTACTATCTTTGAATTAAAAAAAAATCATCAAGACATTATGTTCTCTTCGAACATTTTTGTAGATCCTATTTTTTTAAACAGTGATTTCTTTGTTTTTTTAATTATATCGTTAAAGTCTAGTAAAGAAAACTGACAATTCGACATGCCAACTTATATTGTTCCAAGAAAAGCATATGTTGACGCAGTTACAAATATTTTATCTCATATAGTTACTGTGAAAAAGAATTTTTGGTTGAGTCTTGGTCTTGCATAGTCGGTCTTGGTTTTAGTCTTGTTCTTGTTCATTCTGTCTTGGTCTTGCGAGTCGAAGAATGGTTTTGGTCTCGGTCTTGGTCTTGCTTTTTCGCTTTTCGAAGAAATATGTGCTATTGTTATTGGAAGTTTTTCGTGATTGAGGATATCTTGGTTTCGCTTTTTCAATTTTCATCTCATATAACTGATGTTACCTTCAACTAACTCTAAAGAATGAAACGCTAGCTCATATCAGCTATAATATACCAAGAACAATACTTCAGGAAAGTTATGGCATAATTATTAAAATGTATCAATGTTCAATGTAATTTTTTTACAAATCTTTGAACCGACATTTTTTATAATTGTCAAATTGTCAAGTTTACTTATTCACAGAATAGCTATTTGTGTATCAATAGCAGAAAGTACTTTGGCGTCGAGACCTCCAAAGGACTTTCTGCTCGAAATACACACAAGATTGTTTCTACGATCACACCAAAATAAAATTAATTGCCATTGTTTTTACTTAGCAGTTTTCAGATTGCAGTGTCGTGTAATTATGTTCGTAGGCAACACTTATTACATTAATGTAAGATATTTTTTAGATTTCCCTATTTCTCATTAAATTATTAGGTACGGAAAATACTGTTGGATGCTTTAACAAAATCAACTAAAATATTTCATTCTACAGTTTATATTAAAATAACTCCATTTTATCTATAAATAAAATTAGTCGTGCACCAAATTTACTTTCTGCTTAAGAGCGCCAATAATGTCAAATGACAGCTCGCGGAAAACATCAAAAAACAAAGGAAAATTGCAGAGTATTTTCGAAAACATCAACTTTGCGGTTAGATTTGAGTGTGCAAAAGCTTACTTTGGGTACTGATCGTAGGAAAAATATTTTTAAATTACCTTGGAAACGCTAAGACATAAATGATAATTACCCATGGGGTGCTTATCGGTGTAATTGATTTCTAATTGGATATTTTTGAACACCTGACTAAAAATACAGTTTTAATAGGCTTAAATTTAAAAAAATTATCAGAAAAATAAATTTTATGCAAGAAGTAATCAATAATTTTATCACAAAAAATGAATATGCAATTGGAAATTAATAATTCTATCTAAAATTTATTAAAAAATTCAAAAGAATTGGACTACAAATAAGTAGATAAGAAAAATTGTTCAAAATTGTAAAACGCTCATGCAGCAGCTGGTTTTATAGATGTAGGTATATAGGTACTCATG
>CAJUYI010004433.1:0-18568 GCA_910591695.1 Galerucella pusilla
CGTGGGTGAATGCCAACAATGTATACATTTTTGGATAGAAGAAGAAATGGTCTTTTCAAAGGTTTTAAGAATTACAGGGTGTCCTATTTAATCTAAGATCACAATTTTGATTCAAAAACCTTAATTTTTTTTTCGTCAATTTCCAGAAAAAAATTACATGCGGCAACAACGTCAACAGAAACTAGAAGTAAATTTAGGAAGTTTAGTGAAAACCGCATGTCGATATCTTTTTCCGTTCTCGAGTTATAAGTTGTTAAAATGTGTCAATTTATAGATGGACACCTTGTATAATAAAACAAATAGCGGTTAATAACAATTACGATCCAAATTCTATTGACAACATCATAAATAAGAAGATACGAAAACATACTCTAGAACAAGTATTTCCTTCTGATAAAAACAAAAATAACCAATTTAAAAGCTTAACTTACTTTGGAATACCATCCTCAAAAATAAAATCATTTTTAGAAACCTTTGACTTGAATATTTGCTTCAAAACCGACAATTTATCCAAATTCATTAAAAACAACAAATCCAAATCTTCAAAACTAAATAAATCAGGAGTTTATGAATTAAAATGTGGTAATGACGACTGTGATAAAATTTATATAGGTAGAACTTTTAGGAATTTTAAAACTAGAATTTCAGAATACAAACGTAGTTATGACAATCAAAAATTAGATTCCAACTATTCAAATCATTTATTAGCAAACCAACACTCTTTCGATTCAAATTTTGAAATTTTGCATATAGAAACTAAATCCTTCAAATTAAATCTTTTAGAAGCCCTAGAGATAAATAAAAACAAATATTCAGATGATCTTCTCAACGACCAACTTGATATTAACAATTCTCCATTATTAAACTTTTTTACCTAGAAAGATTCCTGTAGGATGGTTGTGAATGAGTTTCCAGGTAAACTTGTTAAATATTTTAGTTAATCCCATATTTAGACAAATTCATTCCATTTCCTTGTAAATAGATTATAATTTATTGTTAAATATCCGTATAATTTAGTATTAAGGCACTGTATAAATTGAAAGTTTCTCATTATACCTCCATTCGTTTGAAAAAGCTACTGTGTTGGCGAAACGCGTCACTGTTTAAATACAATGTAGATTTAACAAAATAAAATTGTTTGATTCCACAAAGGAATTGGTCAGTTTTGTGTTATTGGTACATTTTTCAATTGGGTGAGTTTATCACACCACTAGTAGTGGATTTATTTATAAATTTGTGGGTTAGATTTTTATTGCAAGACGTTGATAAAAAATTTAGTATCAACTATCAATTACTTCATTTTAATTGGTCTCAACAAAGCAATGTCTTAGCAAATAATTGGTGAAATATCAAAATTTAACTTTCCACTCTCTCGTATATATTATCCTTCCATACTTCAAATAATTCCATTGAACACGTCTTATATTCTCAAACATACATTATCACTTCAACCGCTCAATGTTGTCATTTGCTTAGTGAACCATTCAACTTTGAAGGCTAAGGCAACATACAGCTTTAATGTCTCAACTTTTAGTTATTTAGGCTTTTATGGAGTTTGTCTATAACGCCGGAGTAGACTTTACATTTTCTTGAAGCCCATTATTCCTACTACGTTTGTCTTTCTAATGTTATTTTCAAATTCAAGTTGGGAGTTGAGAAAAGTCGATAAATGTGAGTTTGGAAATGAATAATGCAGGATATATTATTACTGTTATCAGACATTTAGTCACATCTCTTCTTCCATCAGAATACCTATTAGTATTCACTTAGTTTTCTCTATACTTATATTGAGCTTAAGTAGTGGTCAAATTAAGAAAGTGACAGTGGCTACAAAAACAAATGGAATCCAAAAAGCATCACCAGACTTTTAAAAAATGCCATTCAATAGTACACAGACGGCTCCGAAGGAACTAGGATAGGAATGTGCGGGCTATAGTCCTCTGAAATCTTGGGAAGAGCTCTATGTATCTTGCAAGCGGAAATTCACCCAATAAAAGTGTGCCCAGTTCAATATTGACGAAGAATATAAAATGCAAAGGATTATTATGTCGGATATAGTGACGTATATAAGGGGGGTTTTGGGGGTTCAAAACCTCCCCATAGAAAATACAATGAAGGTACAATAATTTTTTATTAGCATACTGTCGCAATATGAGTTTTCATCGGGATGTGGCAATAAAAATAGATTCCTCAACAATTGTGAATAATTTAGCTGAAGAGGTTAAATTTACTTTTGTGAGATTGATTTTCTGTTTTTATAAAAGCTTCATTTTCATTTATCTATCACTTTTTAAAATAGGTGCTCCCAAATTAATATACAGGTAACATCTCGGCTGATATGGGAATGCGGCAAATAACTTAGAAGACTGGCGACTCGGAACAGTGTAACACTGGAGGAGGTCCCAGGTCACAAAGGAATCGCTGGCAATTGAAAAGCTGACGAACTTGTAAGTGCAGGATCGTCAACACTGATGAACGTACCCGAACCATCTGTGGGCATCCCCAGATGCTCCACTAGGTCATGGTTAAAAGGGTGGGTAAAAGAACAATCCATAAAACTCTGTAAGAATACGCCCAGGCAAACACATGGGAAGAAATTTATAAGAGAACCATCAGAAAAAGTAGCAAAAGAATTGCTCTCAATGAGCAGGAACAAACTACGCACTATAATGGGGCTTCTTACAGGACACTTTCACAAAAAGGAGCACCTGAACAAAATAGTGCTGTATAACGGAGACCTTACATGCAGGAGATGCAAAAAGGACACTGAAACAGCTTTGCACATATTATGCAACTGTTAGACGCTGGACCACAGGAGGCAAAAACTAAATGGAAGACCCCAAATAACTCCGGAAGACTTCTACAACCAACCAGTAAAGAACCTGTATAAGCTAATACAGGGAACGGATTGGCTGAATAGGCTGTTCAGAATGTTAGGAGAATCCACAATAAGCCCAAGAGGCTGAGATGGTACCGGCGAAGAGACAGAGCCTCTTTAAAAAATATATATACATGGCTATAACCATTTCAGCAGAGGGGGCAAAACGAAAAATGATGTTTAGAAATACTTTTAGCCAAGTCAAACAAATAATAAAAAAGAAATTAAGATTATTCCTTGAACTAGAGAAATTGCTTTAGGTCGTGGCACTCCATTTTTTACCCAGGCGGCGCCTTAAATAAACCTGTCCCCTTCTAAACCTATCGGATTAAAAAAAACTAAAACCCTCCCCATGTGAAAGCTATAGCTACGTGACTGTCGGATAGTAAATAACCATTATATTTCTAATTTCGCTTACGACTCTTTCATATCCTACTAGTATCGTTGAAATCGAATTAAAGAATGTTAATAGAGTATAGAACATTGGAGTTAAACAATGTATTTTTATTTCTTGGAGCCATTAAGGTATGTGTACATAAGAAAGTGTACTGAATTATTATCCTCTAATAATTAAATGCCTGCTGCACGATATTTCATGCAATGTACCGTTTTCAGTAGACTATAAACGGTGGAACTTTATGATATATAATAACCATTATGGTTGAAAGTGATGAATTTTGACTACTTTGAGGTTGAAATTGCTGAGAGATGGGGGATGTAATCGGAAACATGTCAATCCATGATTATTTTCCCAAATCTTCGAATATATTCCGCTGAAGCTTTTTAAAAAATCTTAATTACTTATCGCAGGAATACTTAGACAACAAATCAACTTGGACCAAAGACTAATATTCATCACTTTCGTTCACCTAGTTTACCGCGAAATTTAAAATATTTATACAAATACATGGAAGGAGTGGCGGACGGCGTTCTTTTCCTCACTACCTTCAAGAGCTACTAAATATTAAGGAATTGTGCAGTAATATGTGCCGCAGATTATTTATGTACAGCACAATTTGAAACTAAAAATCCCTGGACTTCTAGATATCTGGGTTATGGTACCGTGGGACAAACAAAATTTCCGGGTGAACCAATATCCGTATCTGGACAAGTTCCTGTAATGCTAAGTTTCTGTAATGCTAAGTTCCTGTAATGATAAGTTCCTTCAATGCTGAGTTCCTGTAATTTTTAGTACCTGTCATGGTCAGAATCTGTAAAGCTCGGTTCCTGAAGTTCGCAGATTAAATTGCTAGTGTTTTCGAAAGTAAAATGATAAGTGATAATCAATTTTACAATTATGGGAGTCCTGCAGAGTTGGTGAGGCAGTGAAAACTGCTTCATTTGAATTTTTGCCAAAGAAATCAAGGAAAAATTACGAATATGCATATGTACAAATGTTAGGAAATATCATGGCATTAAGTGCATGGGGAATCTTGACTTCTTTTTTCAAGAAATTTTGTGTGGAATGTCAAAATTTCCTAGCAATTTACAGAAAAATATATTATACAGTATACACTGCTGGATTCCCCGTTTACGGATAGTGGGTAGATAAAATCGTAACAAAAAGAGGGAAATATACCTTACTTCGCCGATCCCTTGTTTTTTTTATGTTCATGTTCACATTTATAGCAGGCTTTCTTACTTCTTGTAAGCTCGTTTCTCATCCCACGTTCTTCCATAACTTTCTCATCTCTCATGAACGTGTTTTTAGAATACAAACACACAGAAACATTGGTCGAACACTGCCTTTTTTAATGCCAAAAGAAAAGTTAAGCAAATCCCCAATCGCCCCGAAGGCTCTTTCAAGTTGTTATGCCAATATTGGTTTTCTAATCAAATTGATTATTTCAACGAGGGATAATTTCCTAGAAGTATTAAGGAGCGAGAAAAATTTCCGGATTTAATTTGACCTCGTGTGCTGTAGGAAAATTCCACACCAAATTGAATTTAAAAATCAACTAATCAAAATTTAAGTTTTCATCAAATACCAGCAAAACACAAAACGTCAACTTGATTATTCAGTTACCATGGCAGCTTAGTGAAACCCTAACCAACCGCCGCAAGGCACATTGCCAATACCAAAGGTGCATCAAATTTTGTTATTTCTCCCGATTGATATGTCCCGCTTGCGCTTATTCTAAACATCAACCAATAAATGTTTAAAGTCAAAGATTGGGGTTAACGTTTATAATAGATGTAGAGGGTTTATTAGTTTTATATATAGATTAGTATTGATGGTACAGACCTGCTTTTTTTCCATTTCCACCAACGTAATGTGTTGAAAGGACATTAACAATCGATGACAGACACCAAGAAGGTTATTATATGAACTTCAGAGCTCCTGACTGCTTCATTTGACAAGTGCGTGAAGAAGTCAATGCTATTAGAGGAGAGATTGAAATTATAATGGAAATTTCAATTATTCGATCATTTGGGAGAATAAATATCCGTCTGTTTAACATGCAGGCTTGCTTGTTCGAATTAAAATTTCGGTATACTCCAAATGAACGTTACAAATACTAAAGAATGCAATTAAAAAGTTTGATGATTCCGAAACACAATGTATAACGAATATAATAGCCAAATTAATGGGTCGAGCATAAAACTCCGCCGGATTTTTTTCTGAGGAAAGCTGTTTTTTAACTGTTCCCGAAATGAAAAATGGTGGGTGGTAACTATTGTTCTCCTAATTCAAGCCATTTATTTTGCGTTTCGTACAGTTTTACATGTTTTTTATTAAATATTTGCACATTTGTTTACAATGTAACTTTGTCTATAAATTCTCTAACAAATTTGGAAGTAATTATTTGTGAACGTGAGCATATAAACAACATTTACAGGATGGCCGCTGAATTATTAGCCGTCCGTGTTCTCCTCAATATTTATTTTGTCCACTACCTTTCTCCATATACGAACTAATATAAAGTTGGGTACAGACCGAAGTAAAGAATTCGCGATCTGTTCGAGAACAGCTCCCGAATTGAGCCCGATCAGCTCCCAAACACATCGTCTACACAAGAAGAGTTTCAGTTCGGTCCAGTTCGTTGAGAAGTTCGAACTAGAACTGCACTTTCATAAAAATTAAAATAATTAAATTTGGAAAATGTCATCGTTGGAAAGCGACGAAAAAATCGATCTAATTATTGCTTGTGCAGTATACTGTTTAATAAAACAAAATGTCGAGTCGCAAAAAAAGAAACGTAAGACTAAGCGGTGGTTGCAGAGAAGTTTATTTAAAAATCGCTCTAGATATGGTGTAGTGCCTTTGCTCAGAGATTTAGAAATGGAGGACCAAAGTTTATTTCGAATTTTAGCCGTATGTCTGTAGCAGATTTTAAAAAACGCACAGCGCGTATATTATGATTCCGAACTGTCAACGTCCACACACATACTGAGTTCGCCACGTGCTCGCAAACGAACCCTTTGAAAGTACCGACTCAAATCGGAACCTCAAACGAACTGCAGAGCTGCTCTAGAACTGTTCGCGAACAGGTGTATACACCAAGCTCGAAAAAGTTCGCAAACTATTCGAGAACAGCTCCAGAACTTGGTCTGTACCCAGCTTAAAACGAACTGTATATCTTATGTTTGTTTCTTGTGATGTATTAATTAATTTTGTTGATTTTTAGGAAATCAGACAAAAATATCTATTACATTTACAAATCAGTAGTGTTCCAGATAGCGTTCTCAAGAATAATTGAGTTTTTCTGGTCTCTATCTGACAATACAAAAAAATTCGTCAACTAGACTGCAAAAAAATGTGTTGTCAAATTTGTCAATGTCCATTCACAGTAGATCGTATTATCCTTGGTGAAATGTGAAATAGAACATTCCATTGCATCACATTTTAACAATATTATAGTTTACTATAAGTGAAATCCAGTGAAGTGCACTCTCCAGGAACGGTTTTATTGGGATAGCGCTTTTTGGTTATTTCTGAAACTTTGACTACATTCTGCTGAAATAATAGCTACACATTCCGTTGTAATGAAGCACTTTCTTTCATTTTCTCTTCCTTTATCATTGGACTGTTGCAATATTATTCACGCCGAGTCCCATTAAATGTGATGCCTTTCCATGCATCTTTGCAAATACCCAACTGGAAGAGCTCTCTATCTTCAATAAACTTCTTGTGATCATTTTATTCAGATTCTTGATCATCTAAATGTTTCACCTACAAGAAATTTGCCGCATTCACAAGCTTATAATATATGCAGCTCCTTATTTTTTGCTTAAGTTTTCGACAGTTGATCTAAACGCATTGTTGGATTCAAAGCTAGTTCGAATATTGAATCGATATAGTTATTTTCCTAACAAGTGCGGAAAGTGATACTTTCCCGCACGCGACTGCAGTTGACCCGAACGACGCGAAGCGGAGTTCGGGCAAGCGGTCAAGTGAGGGAAAGACACTTTACGCATGAGTTAGGAACATTATTTTTTCTACGACCGTATATACAAAAAAGTATACCAACCCATTATTTTTCAAGTTATTTTATTTCAACATACATAATATACAAAACTTTAACCAAAAACTATTAATTATTATAAATATTAATATTAAAAACACAATTTGTTGCATTCTGTAAATTACTTAAAATTGCCGGTACAGTTATTTGGTGTTAACTGGTAAGTATATAGATGACGTCGATGAGGATGGCATCGGTTGCAGGTCACATAAAGATGACGATCACGGTAACGGCAGCGGTTTCAAGTTATTTGTAAATGGAGGAATTTTATTTGAAATATTTTTCTTATGTAGTTCTGATATATTTCTTTGATAGTTGTTTTGTGACACTACTTTAAAGAATGTACAGGGTAATATCAAAATATCTTCATTTTATATTTTCAAAAAAATAAAAATGCAACAAAAAGCTAGAAAAGATGTAGATTTTATGTGATGGATTATTTCGTAAATATTTATTTACCTGTTGCAACAATAGTTATAACTTCCGAAGTAAAAATCTATCTAATAAGGTCAAAATTTGCATAATTTTACTTTCCCGCACTAGTGCGGGAAAGTGACACTTTCAAAACTATAATGCGTGCGGGAAAGTGGGTTAAAACGCACAGTCGTAGAAAAACCAATTTTCTTGATTGTTTCTGATAAACCCACTGATAAAAATTTCTTTTAACTTATGTTAGCTGAATTACTTTTAGTTTTGGGTATTAACAATTAACCACTCTCCATATTCGTAATTTCTTTGTTTATAAATTCTGTTGGGTGATTATTGTCACTTAAAACTGATTTCATTTTCTCCTTCGTGGATCCATTATTACTAGATTAAATTATTTGGGCCCGATCGTATAAAGCTTCCTATCCTTTTTTTACGCTTATAAAATGATTGGATTTAGAATTCAAATACCTAGAGGTTGTGGTTTGATTCACCAAGAAATTAACGAAAATAACTAATTAAAGAGTATTACAATTACTGTTTTACATATGTATGTACAAATAGGTGTAGACTAACTTGAAAGTGTGGAGTAAAATCCAGCTTTTTGAAAATATTGAAGTGTACAAAATCATTCCTTTTCAATTATAATTGATTGTTTTTGTTACTTGAGAAAAAAGTACCATCAGTGGGTTATTCTTTGGCCGCCCTATTTATTGCAGCCCGTGTGTGTATAAGTGTGTATAAGTATGTTGATTTTATTCAAAATTATTAATAAATTATTTCGAACAAAAATTAATAAGTTTTAATATGCGTTTACCTTAGTCATTGAGTATTTTTGGTCTGGTGCTCGACATTTCTTTTGAAAACTGACGCAAAAGATTAAACTGTCATAAGACACTGTCAAACTGTCAAACATCCTACAGAAAATATTGGGTCTGCCTACTTGGGTATTCGAAAATCTAGATTTCTATTGGTCAATTTTTCAGTTTTATAATGTAAACCAGTGTTTCAATATAAAACTGAAAATTGGCATTTGATTAACAATTTATAGTATTGGAGTAGGAAAAATTCAACATCACTAGATATGTACTCACATTTTAATTTGGTTTTTTTTCTCGTGCAGCGTCAATCTATTAAATATTTTTTTGTTTATTCCACGCGAAACGGGAATTGAAAGTGGCTTTACGGAGGTTTATGAATGCCACACATGTGGATTTCCATATTCGCTTAAGGGATATAACGTTTTAATATATATTCTACCCCTGCTACAACATACACTCGCTATATTTTTTATTACTGTTAAATTGAATTTTCAACGATGATAAAAAGGGGGAAAAAACTATTTGTGCTTGGAGAGGCAATATTCGAGATAAATCACAACTGAAGCGAAATTGTCGAAGACGTGAGGCGTCCAATGACGTTTTATACAGAGTATTTCTATATTTATCTTACAAATTCCTACCCATTCCGGGGGATGTATATACATATATTCAGGTGACATTGACTGAGGCTTGGAAAATCCATTATGCCCCCTTACTTTTACTTAGTCTCACAGACTTACTACTACTATAGTCCCATTTCCCGGAGATATTTTGAGATATCTGCAGGTTATAACTTAGGTAAATGTCCCTTTTCTATCGAGTTATCTCCTAGGTGCTGTGCCCTACGATTCTGAACTGCTGTATGTGGATGAAGGTTCCTTCTTCCATGCCACAGAACCCATATTCTTTTTCCTCATCTATTCCGAGTTGTTTCAATGATCCTGTTGAAACGCTAAGTGCAGTTTTAACTTAATCCCAGAGACTTGAAGGCTACTAGAGTGCTATTTCCCGGAGGAATTTTGAGATACCTGCAGGCTTCAAATGTTTCTTCTCTACCCAGTAATCTCCTGAGAGCTGTGCACTACGATTCTGAATTTCTGTATGTGGATGACGGTTACTTCTTCCATGCCACTGAACCTCCATCATTTTTTCTCCTCTATTTTGAGCTTTTTCAAATATCCCGTTAGGATTCCTGTTGAAACTCCAAGTGAAGCTCTACTTTGACTTATACATCCATAAATGTGCATTTTAAGAAAAAATATATGTAGGGTGTGTAATATGGCTAATACGAACTTACATATTTCAAAACTTTCATATTTCAAATGCAACCCCCAGCATACTATTAATTCTTTGGATTCTTCAAAAAATTCTGGACACAATTCATATCTTCAACTGTTTCGGAAATATTGAGAGCTTTCAGGTTTATTACAAATCAAAAAAAGGAATTCGCTTCATCACACTCGATTACACTCAATACTTATTCCCCTCTTAATATTGAGGAAATGAGCATAAACCATTCCTGCATCCCTTTTTTCACTAATATGGAATGAAAAAACTAGCAGACCGTTTACTACAGCAACTACTTCTCTGGCTATATGTCAGGACGGACATTGAATGGGCTCATTTACATATTTTTTATTATTTTACCATTAGGAAGAGCACATCATTTTGAGGCTCTGTGCAAAAAATCAGACGTCAGCGAGACTCCTGAGTCGCCTAAAAAAAATAATAAACATATAACAGCGCTCCTCTCCGAATTTCAGGCGTGACGTCATCGCATATGAAATCTCTCGTTTAGAGAGCGGATACCGCGCCGATCGGCCGAAAACATGGAATCACCCTGTAAATCATTTGAGAGAGCATGTATTTATGGAAATATTGACATTTTTAATCATTCCGACCGGAAAACAGTCAAAAACGATGTGTCACATAGTATGAAATTATAATTCGATAAACTCGTGTTTTTGATTAAAGAACTTCATAATCATTAGCAAGTACACTTCTGGAAGATTTAATAAGTCTGCTTTTTTAAAAATAGGTCCACACATTTCATTTTATTCACACAAAATTTTGTAGGTAATTCAAAATACGCGAGGCACGTAACAGTCAGATGCGTAATGTTAGTGCTTTCATATGCGGTGACGTCACAGTCATAGTCTTCGCCCCGCTCTCGGTATGCTTGTTTAATTGGTTGTATTAGGAGAACGACATATTTTATTGACATGAAATTTTCAGAATCATATTTTTATCTTATTACTTTGTTTTACGACAGCTTAAAAATTTTAGTAAATGAGCCCATTGAACGGGGTTGGTATATCTGCAAGATCTAACCAGCCATTCTGGTTTGTAAGTAGAATGAACAATATCACTTGCACAAATACGCCGAAACCGACCTAAAAAGCGATTTCTGCTTGTACTGTAACCAGGACTATTGATCCTTCATCACAGAATTTCAAATTGGAAGCCAATTTGAATATTTATATAGTCTTCATTTTTGTAGCTATCTATTATATTCCCGTTTATTCATGAAGCTTTATCCTTTGACTGAATTCAAGTAAGTTACTACTCGATAATGTCATTAAAAGTTTTATATAAATTTTGAATAGCTTGGAACACAAAGTAAAAGTTTCTAGTGGTGTACTTTGATCTCACCACTTCAACAGAAGATTGTTTAATATCTCTTCTTCATCATTTCCGACATCTATATTCTCTTTTATACAATGAAATGAACATAGTAAGAGGAATCCACTCGAGGAAAATTCAGTGATTGATCCCTTTTGTGGTCACGATCATCGTTATCTGCATTCGAACTGTCAATATACACTTTGAAAAGTATCCAACAAATGGAAAATAAATGTAGAGCGAATTGCAGACACAATAGAATGTCATTTAACTTTATTTTTGGTCTTTGTGTCCTGGAGTAAAACTTTGCTGTTGCATCGGTCGAATCGGTTTTCCACACTTTCCGATGCATGGAAAATAAATGAAAATCTTTTGTTGGCGCGACGGCATTTGTAGATACATTTCACTCATCAATTACAAAAGTGTTGGAACAGTGTAATTCAGAATTCAATATTATGAATTGAATGATTGACGTTAATGTGACAGACTTTTTATTTGAAAAAAAGTATCATTACAATTTTCTGTAAAATTGTCGTTTTTGGTGAAGCGTGTTTCCAATAGATGGTTGAATCGTGTGGATCATACCGACCTTGTTCGACTAATGGTGGGTATTATAAAACTATTTTGACATATAACTAAAAGTTAACTTGTACTTAGAATGACGTCACATGATATAGTTAACTTCAAAATGGCGGATTTAACTTTGTCGGGTGGAAGAGGTATCGATTGAAGTTAACTTAATGGAAAAAACAGGTTTTCGTGGTTTAATAGCTGCTCTGTTCTGTCGGTTCTGTCAACAATTTGGCATTTATAACCTTAATTGATTATATTGTGAATATTTTGATTGCGAAGGCACAATTTCCTTTTTGGAAAAGTTTATGGCTCGTCTATCCATTCAGACAGGAACAAATGAAATACAAATTCGACACTGGGAACGAAATAACAAGTACACCAAACAGACATATCAAAACAAGACCACAGATTATAAAGAGAACAGATACGGAAGCTTGACAGAGAACAGTGAAAAGAGGGAGAGATAGGTGGACGGTAGACATACCCATTTGAATGCCCATCGTCTTATGTCGACTCCGTTCGGGCTGCTTCGCGAAATTTGTCAACCGAGTTGTCAATTTGCATAATATTTCCTTCAACTTACGATCATAGGTCAAATATTTTATAAGCATTTCTTTAAGTGTGATAGTTATAGAGATACAAATATTCGATAATTACTTGTTTTAAATCAATTTTATTAACATTGAAAGACTTATACAATTAAAAAGATTATAATGTATAAATATCATACCATAAATATATATACTTTTTTCACAAACCACATCCTTGGCAACCATGCACAATAACGGTGACGGCTAACCTAACCTAACATAATCAAAACGTCAAAACGTCAAAACATGCTCAAAATCACTTGTAATCTGTTCTCAAAATTCATAACGCCATTTTTGTTTGCTTCATTGTTTGAAGGTGTTCAATCAGCTATATTAATTGTGTTATTTGACTAATCGATTGTGAGTTGTGGTAATATTAACTCTAAAAATATAGTGGTATAGATTATTAT
Organism: Galerucella pusilla; assembly: GCA_910591695.1. Taxonomy (NCBI): domain Eukaryota; kingdom Metazoa; phylum Arthropoda; class Insecta; order Coleoptera; family Chrysomelidae; genus Galerucella; species Galerucella pusilla. The sequence continues at coordinate 12,787 of CAJUYI010004433.1, forward strand.
TCTTATAAAATGGATAAACATCACGGCGTAGTGTATTGTTCATACAGAGACAGTCCAAATAAATTTAATTCGGAAAGAAAAATAAAGTTCTTTCGATTTCCAAGGGATGAGAGTATTTAATATCCCGGCCTATGATAAAAGAAATTTTAAAGTTTTTGATATTAACTTTGGTGCTACAAATTATTATCAAAGGTGTATGCATAGGTGTATATTGTATTTCCTTTAATAATAAATAAATTAAGAATTATTCGTACTTTGAAATTTGGTTGATTTTTGTGATTATTAGTGTTATCTAAAAATGTACTTATTGATTAATCTCCCAAGAGTAATGACTGTTTATAACAAATCATAGGAATGTACATAATATAGGTATTTAAGAAATACATAAATATATATTCGATATTCGTGTTTTAATTCATGGCGCAGTTTTGATGATTTAGTGGAAACTTCCAAAAAAACTAGATCCGGCACCAGAAATTGTTATTGTCCCCGAGTAAACACTGCAATTTGGTAAGAAATTCAGAAAATATTTTAAACTGTCAACATCGCGGCCATACCGAGTCCAAGGTCATTGACGACGGAGCTGAAAATCGTTTGATGTTTTACCGGGATTCGTATCTGTTCTCTTTATAATCTGTGACTAAAGTCAAAATGCCAAAACTCTAGGCAATGGAGATTATTTTTTCATGCTCCAGGCTATTCTTCTTTTTATTTTCTCTTATTTTTTTTGAATGAAACTTAAAACACTGACACTTTGAAACCTAAAGTTAAGTTAACAGTTAAATTCAAAGTTGACTGCAAGACATGTTTATAATACTCGCCCCAAGAAACGTGAGTCAATGTCACTCGGACCCTATAGCCAGGGAAGTAGTGGTTTCTTCTTGGTTGAACTGTCACTGTTTTTGGAAAATATTTTTCAAAACTTTGCAGAGCGTGAGAATAATTTATTCATTCTTCGATATCTATGAACAATTACTCATAATTGATAAATGAAACTAGAAATCCTGTTCATGGTACAAAGCAGAAGTTGTATGAAACACCTTTTTCCACTCAGTAACTCAGTACTTGGTCCAGAATGGTATATTTAAACCTTTTAAATTTGCTCTTGGAATATGTCAATCCAGATATCCACCTAACCCATCGATATTTCTAGTGGAAAAATGGATATCACTTTACAAAACACTTGAGATTTTACAATTGGCGATGATAATCAGTCCTATCTTATAACTGTAGTGAAGTTAATGACGTCGAATAGAAATATTTAATAATCGGAATGTTTGGTATCTTTTGCCCTAGGTAGACTAAGGGCAATATTCCATTACATCGCTTTTTATGTTTCAATATTGTTACGAAGTCTCCGACTAAGGAGCGTGTATACAAAATAAGTTTAATACACTGTGTGCTTCTATAATTGAATCATTAGCCATAGTAGTGCTAATTTCATTCAACCCGTAAAATATATTCAAATGGATAAGAAAAACACACAATATAATCAAATGTTTATATTAATTGGAAACTAACATTGAGATATAATCAATTGGCCAAATTTGCCTCAATGATAGCACTACAATTTATTCAGGTGGCCTTGAAGACGCGTTCTTAACATCAGCAACCGGCAACCGCAACACAGCAGAAGCGCAACGCCGCGTCGTCGTGGCCAGCTGCTCTCTGCAGTTGACAAGAGTGCCTAAGCGATGGAGGCCGTAACAGAAAAGTGAAATTTTGTGGCTCTTGTGCAAGCACCCACATGTTTATATGATGTGACAAGGTTGCGACAAAAAATGGAAAATTGCTGAGATACTATATAAGAAGTAGGATATAAAAAAGGTTAACCGAAAAGTGGTATTGATTATCACGCTTCTTGGCTAACAGTTATGCAGCATTGCATCACCTATATTCCCATCTGAAGAGATAAACATGCTGTTCTCGACTACCGACAAGAGACTGTTTTCAGTAAGAACAAGAGAGAAATTTGAATGAAGTTGCCGTCGCATTGCAGTTTCGTTGCAGTCGCCGGTAACTTTGGTGAGAACATCACCTGACAGGTTGAGCAGAATTTGCGATTTCTATCTTGGCATCTTCGCATCTGCGGTTCGAATTCATTCCTCAAAAACCAACTGACGTTTTCCTTGAGAGTATAAACTTACAAAATGGAATGTCATGCCACCAGATATAGTAGTGTTCACTATATGTGGAAATAGCGACAGAAAATGTTCTGAATTTAAATTAAGCATTAAGAATTTCAAGAGGACTGCTCACATCTCTTGAGAAACGTCTTCCAGCGTCGAAATTTATCGATACAAATAGGTAGTGGCGTATATATCCTTCCAGATTTTCCTGATTTTTAACTTGGTACAAAATTCCTATCACAATATGCATGTTTAACAGTAGGTATATTAAATCTATGTATGTGATCTACATTATGAGCAATTGTCACAATGTCCAAAATCATTTCGACTGAATATCTCAGAGCAAGCGAATACAGATCGCATCTGATAGGGATAGTCGACTGCTCAACTAGTATTTCCGATCTGACCTATTTCTTTTCGATCCAGAAATAGGAAAAAGGGTGGAATATTGTAACAAAATTTCACATTTCTGTCCAGCTATTTTCGACATCGTTATAAGGAAGTAAGAGCAGCTCTCACAAAAAATGACAAAGTGTTGGATTGAAAATATTGTTTGAATGAATGGGAAAAAAATTGCCAAAATGTTGACAATTCCACAGGTCAGATCAAAAATTTGTTTTGGGCCGCGACAGCGCAGTCACAAATATGTGCTTTGCCTTTCTATCATTTTTCGACAGTGAAAGTATAACTTGAAACGTTAACTTTGTTGGTTAACATTTCAAATATTTAAAATGTGCAATTTCTTCATAATTTTGATTTTTGGTGGAATAGTATATATATTATATTACCTAAAAATATTTCATTCAAATATTTAATAAATTATTTCACTTTTATGAATTGTGGTGGAATAAACTAGTAGACCAAAAATCAATATTATAGAGGTATTTTACCGCGAAATTTAAAATTTCGAATGGTCTTTGAATAAGGATGGTAAAGGTACCGGCAGGTCTTCTCTCATCGTCTGTTGACATAGCAAGTTGGAACTGTGCAGTAATCCAAGTAATTATTTTATCTCCAATTTACACAAAATCTAATAGGCAGCCGTAACTTTTAAAGTACCTGTCTGGATTACTGGTATGTTATTTTTCTTGTTACATTCATATTTTAAAAATTTCATAATTCAATATTAATATTTAATGAGTAATTTGTTTTTGTACAAAATGGATACCTATTTTGGAAGCCACATGGTTATACCTTTCCTCTCCTATCTAGCTAAGTCTTATATTAGATATTTTTAGTTTAAAATTATTGTTCCTTATATTTTTTTCAATTCAATTCATATATTTGTCCAGGATGAATCCTTAGGTTCAATTTTTACATTGTAATCATTGAGCTGGACAGATATCCTCATGCTAAAATTTTTTTTTGTTATTTTTTTTACTTATACCGAAATAATTATTGTAGCAAAGTTTCCTGGACAAAGTTTCCTGGACACAGTTTTCTGGACACAGTTTCCTGGACACAGTTTCCTGGAACACAGTAGTACCTATTATGGTTCCTGTGTAACAAACAAGTCCCTGTGTGACAAGCAGTTCCTATTTCGACAATAAGTTTCCTAGAATACAAGTTCCAATGGAATAACAAGTTTTCTGAGTATAGTTTCCCTTGTACAGTTCCTTCGATACAAGTTTTTCTGGAATCGTGAAGTAACCTGGATACAGTTTCCTGTAAACATTCCATAGAACCACACCAATAGCTAAAGTTTCATCATCAACTGGACTTCATCTTCATAAACATTTGTTTTAGGGTGTTAAGTATTTTATATTTTTTTATTTGCTACTAACCCAGTTTTTTGTAATTTCAATACTTTAATTATATACATTTTTTTACGTATTAGTTTTATTTATTATACAGAAACTTTAAGTTCTTTCTTTTTTTTAAACAGATTAAAAGTTAGCTGACCTTTAGATTTGATTTTCTTTCTAATTTTCTTTTAGGAAAGACAATTAGTGGCGCCCTAAAATTGCTTTCTCTTTTTTTCCTAGTTTTGCTAAAAAAAATAACTTTTCTTCTTTACATCAATAAGGTAACAAAGCCCTGTGAACTGGCTTAGTTTACCTCCAAATTTATTGGTTAGTTAGGCAAGAACCTGCATTATTCACTTTAACTTTTTTTTAACGTCATTCAACATCATAATTACATCAGCGAAATTGAGCAACTTTTGTTTCATTGGCGTTCAACTCTAATTGTGTTTCAAACTATAGGATAATTCATGATAAACAATGTATATCTGCTATAACCTTCATCTAATTAGGTTACACTCTTTAACGGAATGTAATACCTTTTAGTCAATATAATAAGTTAACAATAATATTTAAACAAAAGACATAAATTCCCTTGAAGGTAATTTCAATGAATCATAAGAATAGAAGTAGGAAGGTTGCACGTACGAAGTCAAGTTGAGAGCGTGAAATAAACATAAATAGTATTATTTATATTCACTTATGATGAACTTGACTTGTCGTATGAATATGCAAACGAACAATTACTATTAATATTAGGGTTAATGTTAATGGGAATGTTAAAATATGAATATCACAATTCATAAGTAATAAGTAGTATGATGTATAGTAGTAAGTTTAAGTAATAAATAAAACGTATCCCAGTGCTACAGGTAGTTGTTTTATTCCTGTAAGATGACTCTCCGAGTGACCAGCAACACCACCTATTCAGAGGCCCTTCCACACCTATAATTTACCAAAGCATCCATCGACAATACATTCATTGAAAACCCTTCCTGTAGTCTGAGTGTTTAATGTTCATTTGGCAATGCCCAAGAGCTTCAGAGACTAATCTAGTCAAACAAAGTTATCTTAAGCACTTTCACTTGCAACGCGGACGCGGACTGGAGTCAGATTATTGAATGCTTCTCTTTTTTTGGGCGTTTTTCTCCACCTTTGACGTTACGAAGTAATCCGCTTGGCGATAATTTTTTTTTATGTACGGCATGAATCTGCTTCTTAAAAATAATTAAAATGTAAAACAAAAAAGAAAACAACGATAGCAATTTGAAGAAACTGCTTAGACATTCCAATTGGGAGTATTACAAGCCATGAGACAAAGCCATCTATAAATAATTTAAAACGCCAACTTCCATAACACCGGATAATTTGTTTCTCCCATTCTCTCACCCTCTGAGTACAGTTGGTTCGGTGAATCTTTTCCCATGCGTCATCATTCATATACAAACGCAATACATCAATACATTAAATGGCACGCAGGTCGTAGATTGATGGTTCAATTAGGATGTGGCTAAAATGACGGTGTACGTTATTTATTATTGAAGGTGGTGTAATAGATATTTGTGAATATTTTACAGCCATTTAGCAATATGTTACCTCAACTTTTAGTTTGAAAAAACTGTTAGTATTCCAGAGTTTTATGAGGTTATTCCGCAAATTTCCTTGCATAAGAGTTAGCATTAATAACAACTACCTCAGTAAAAACTTTGCAAATCAAAATTGCCCCTTTAGGGTTATGGCTGGCAACCATTATTATTGGGCCGTCCCACCCATACGGTTCAACAATGAAAAATAAAAATCTTTTGGGTTGTGAAAATAAATAATTAATATTATAAATATGTATATTTAAGACTCATAAATATAAACAATAAATTTTATTTAATCGTCCTCATATTCAGAATCGGAGCTATC
>CAJUYI010004434.1:5638-18566 GCA_910591695.1 Galerucella pusilla
TTTTTTTATATCTGGGAATCCCATTCACACATACACACACACAAGTTCTCTTATTTTCGTACAAGTCTCAGAGGGCTGTCGTCGGGCGACGCCAGCACGTGCTCAATGATTCGAGCGGACATATATTATTTTTGTAGCCGAGGGTGTAAATATGATGTCACAAAGCCATTTGTTAGCGCATTTCCCGGCCCCGCTACCAACCCGTCGGAAGACAGGAAAACCGCCGAGGCCCGATATGTCGTTCTGTATTTATGATTCGCGAAACTAACACCACCACATACACATATTTCTAGTCTATATTCACATTTTGTGGCGTTTTGGCATTTTGGCCTCGCTGCGGCTTTTCATTTATTTTTGCTGGTGTTTGCTTTATGGTTTCTTTGTACATATAGAAGTGAAATTATTTTTGCTTTAGTGTAGAGATTTACTACGCTACTCTTCTAATCACTAAATCTTTAAAAGAATATAATTTTATTTATGTCATAAAAAATTCTATTATTTTTATTTGGTGGAAGCACATTCATCTGAAAGTAATTTTAACAATTTTATTTTGGAAATAATAAATTTACCACAGAGAACATACAAAAGATACTTTTAACAAGAATGACATTCAAGTTTTTAAATTAAAATTATCATTTAATAGTTATTATAATAATTTGCATAAATGTATCAAAAGTAATTTGTTCCCGAGTTCCGAGTTCCCTTGTTGTTGCCTTCAATACGTAACTTTTCCACAATTTAACACTTAGAGGTTAATTTTCCGCATTATCAAAATACATCAATTAACTCCCTGTTGTTCTAATATAGTACACCACCCTGTATTATTTTATTTCGACGTAACCCGTTTCAGTATAGCTGGACATCATGCCAAGCTGTTGAATTTGACATCCTTATCTTGTTATCTCATATCTAACCTCATTAAATCCGTATCTGGCACTATCCCACCCCATTCTGTTTGCATTATCACCATGTATGTTATCGGTTTACCGACTATTAATGTCTCCCGAGACCTAAGTTGGTTGTAAGGGACAATTCCACAGAGACAATACTCCTGGGCATTGTAATATGTTGCTATTATTGCATTATGCTTTTGATTTACTTCTCGTACAGTTAACAGTGCATTAATTTGGAACATTGACACATTCAAATTCGACCGTATACAATTTATCGTTTCAAATTTTTCATTCTCGAGAATATATCTATTATGAGTGGCCAGGAAGAGAGGCAATAAGATCCAAATAATATTTGTTTCAGATAATTATATTTGTTTTTCTTCTACCTATATTGTAAACAACGCTGATGACACTGTTTTGAAGGACCTAAGTAACAATTACCAAAAAGGTATCGCCAAACGTGATGGCTAGATTGCGCAGGTGTAGACTCTTTCAATTGAATTACTATTGGATTTCGATAAGCCCCTTGCCGGTCAGAGTCGTACCTATACCACAAAAATTATTCAGACAATGCCAAACCAAAGATTACAGAATAAAAATATAAGATGTTTCACTCCAGGGCGGTTTGATTCAAGATGCTTTCCCAAACGGACGCCGCTCTCATACATTATGTTTACGACTCAATTTGTTGTCAATAACGAGACCGGTAGATACCAGATAAGTTCGAAAAGCTTATTTTATTTTAAGCTATACAGCGGTAATTAGAGAAATATATATTTAAATTAATAGGATTCTTTCGAGGATTCTTTATCGCAAAGGTTTATTTTTAAATGTTAATTATTTCGAGAAATGTTCGGGATATGAATTTGAAAAGGTAAGTAAAAAATAAACTTGAATTTAAAAAATGAATCAATTCACAGTTTTTATCCAGTATCTTAGTAATTTTGTGATACTTATTGATAATCTAGCAGATATTTATCACAAATTCAATTAAATATACTCATTAGCCCCCAGAATAATAGGGCCACTAAATCTTAAATTTTGATCTATAAATAACGCGTATTTTTTGGATTGACAAGTAACAGTAAAAAGAGAAGCAGCTGCAGGATACCTTTATTAAAAATTTTTATAAATGTTGTAAAATACTAAGTTTGGAGTTTGGTTTATGTGTTAAATTTAATCTATTGTTTTTCAAATCTTTCAATATAAATTTGAGAGTAAAATATATACGCGCGGACTCTGGTATAGAGACTGGCATAATATTTGAAAGGAAATTGATTACATGGATGATGAAAAGAAAATAAAGTAAATTCGTTCAAAAGGAACTGACCAATTCCCCTTTGGTTAGCTATAGAATTGAATTTTTGTGTTTTTTTGCGTAAAGTACTAACTTGTTGATATAATATCCTTATTATAAAAATAAATGCGTAATTTTGTATTAGCAAATATTACAAAATATTTAGTGTTCAAGCTTAGCTATTAAAGAGAAGAATATTAATATGACTTTTTGCTCATTTCAACAATTCATTAATGAATTTAAAAAATCTATACAACATAAATATAAAACACGAACCACCAATAAACACTGTTCTAAAATAACAGCGCTCGACGAGCGACGTCCCGAATAATATGCCAAATTAAATGCAAGTAAGGACATAGCGACGTACTGTACCATCCAAGTCACCAGACAGTCACCAGCAGCATCGGTGCTTTACGCGATAAATTCGAACGAGTGAAAAATCTTATATTTTTATTCTGTAATCTTTGGCCAAACGCCAACAGAAGTGGAGGACAACTTATGATACGCCTCTGTACAGAGCTTTTATATGTCTTGCAAGAACTGTAGTGGGAGGTAACATTGAAAATGAGTTTGTGCGCATGGGGCGGGCTCGCCGTCACGTTTGGCTCTTGCAGTACCATTATTATAATTATGAACATTATTTACAAAATTTTAATAAATATTTTCTCGTTTTTTTTCAATTTGTATGAAATGTTCTGACTCCATAACCTCTCCATCTCTAACCAAGTTTTCTGTTACTCTTGATGTACTGCAGGGGACTTCTGGCTTCGATATATTGTTAAAAAATCTATTTGCAGCTTCTTTTTATTCTTGACGCTTTCCGCAATAGTTTCAGATTTCCATCCACCCTTTCGCTTGAGCACTAAGACACCAACTCCAGTATTCTTTCTAAGGGAGTATCCAGTATAGGTACTCCTTAAAGTTCTCAAAATTCAGAAATTTAGCAATTTTTTCCCGACAGGCTTTTTTAAGCACATTCCATTATGATATCGCATTTCTTCTTTGAAAAATATGCTCGAAGCTTAGGACATTTGGAAACATCTATGGTTTCCTCTATGAAAAGGGTGGACTTCAGCATTTAATATTCACACCATAAGCTTGATGGAGACTTTAATACATCAGCTTTTTATGAAAGTACTACAAAAGCAAAGCTTCTGAAACTGCAGTAGCAGTTTGGCACTATATCTTGAAGTACTGATACATTGCTTAATACCTCTTCCGTCGTGGTACAGCGGAATAGCTTGAAATACATGCGTAGAAAAGAAAACTGGTAAAGGTTGAGGTTGCAGAAAGTTTTTCTGGATATTATCCAGAAGATCTTAAATTTGAACTTTGACTTGGAAAGTTATTTGAAGCAATACATTCCTACTTGCAAACTTATCGTTTCTTCTATGTAAGGCAATAGTTGGACTAGGAGAATTTTGAGTACCTAGTTCTGATGGTTGTATTATTTACTCTTCAAATTGTTCCGTTTGAGTTCCCACAGCAGAGCATGTGAGTGGGTGTTTTATACGTTAGTTCATATTTTCTGCATATAGGTTCACTGACTCCTGCCATTTTTTGTAGATGTTTTTTCAGAGTACAAAGTACAGTTCGGTAAATGTCTTCAAAAGTCTTTTTTCCAGTTTCAATAGGGCATGTCCACGTGACGTCACAAACTATTTTGACAAGACTTAGGTGGTAAAACAATAAACAAAGCGTTCAGAACACGTGGTACTTAATAGTGAGGTTATGCTGATTTATAATGGTAGATCGTGTTTGATTTTGCTTCAGTGTACTTTTAAAGTTATTTTAATTGTTGAGCTTGCATATTTAACAATATATAATATAGGTTAATAGTTGTTTGTTGTTTGAGATAATTTTTCATCATGTCTATTGTTTATTGTTTTATCTACAACTGTCATATAACGGGTACGATTTGACACTATTTTGAATGTCATAATGACATATATTACCGCACTAGTGCGTTTTTGAATACATTACCGCACTAGTGCGGTAATAAGAATCTAGAAAAATAATAATACCAGAATTAAATGTTTAAAATAACACTGGTAGCTGCATTTTCAATTTCCGAAAGGCGATTGTCTTCGCTTGAACTCATTTTCATAGATTTTTGTTCATTCAACTTTGACAATTTGATGACATCGCTAATTAATTTTATTTTCACAGCTTTGTTTGTCTTTGTTGCTATGGTTACAAAATATGATACACAGTACCTAATGTTTGTAGTCGAAATTATTAAAAATACGTTGGATTGAATTTTTTTCAAAATTTTATGATATGAGTACTGTTAATAACACTAATAGACAGTTGTAGATAAAATTTTGTACGTAACACGTGTGATGAACACGTGTGTGAATAACGTCCATATCCCACTAATTACGTAAATAACTATTACCACCCAAGTATTGTCAATGTCAACTGTCGTGGACATGCCCTATACTCTGGCTGAGAGTTAATCCTTGTCTACCTGAGATAGAAAGATTTGATGAGGTAATTAATGAGCCTATTCCTCTACGACTTTTCTTAGCTTTATTGAGTTCCTCTGAATCTAGATTACATTTTCCAGCTCGACTATTTTTAAGTAGCCAATCAGCTTTTAGACTTGGACATTCACTTGTTCTTACCTGATAGCATTAAACTACAACTACTTGAATTTTATTTGATTAGATTATTTCACCACGAAAGAAAAGAACAATTTGAGTGAATGAGTGAGGTATACTCCGTTTCACGTAAGAAGAAGCTACTTGAAGTTGCAGTCGTACATTAAAACCAGCGCCATATTGTTAAATTGACAAAATAACAGATATTTATCGTATGTAGACCGTGAACTCTGTCACTGTTTGTAATTAATTTCATATAGTTTTGATTAATTAAAGCACGACAGCGATGAATCTTCTCTCTACTATATAAATTGTATTACAGTTTGTTAATTTATAATTAGTTTGTCGACATTAAAAGTAACTAAAAGTATTATATCGAATTCTACTAGCTAATTCACCGTTTTTTTCTGTTGAAATAAAACATTTTACGCTTTAAATATTCCTTTAATACCATTTAAAAAAAGTCTTGGTAGTATCTTTTCATTTTCTGATTTTCGTGCGTTAAAGTGGCATGAAATATATCTACACGGAGAAGAGAGTCTTTTAAGCTTTTCGTTGTATATATAGCTTAGAATATGCTATTCTAAATCTTATCAGCTTCTTGCAAGAGTAACTTCTGAAGGAGGTTGATTGATCCTGTATGTGGCCGTATATCTGTCTATAAACAGTCTCTCGTAAATTAACTCGATGAATTCGATGAAGGAAAATTCATTTTCCACTTGTTTGAGTCGCCAACGGAGCGTTCATTTCGTTACGCTTTTCTTAGGCTGTTTATAGAAGTTTGCTTAATCACGATACCGTTTTCTAGGTATTTATTGCAAGATATATATTTCACTAAGTTCATGATATTTTACTAAATTTGCTTGGCGAAATACTCGATAAGATCATTTTCTAGAAGGAGAGCGAGATGTTGGAACGAGAGATGAAATGCATACTTCTGTTATTTCCAGTAATACGCCTGGAAAATGGTTATTTTCCATTAGGAACTTTTTGAACTGATGTTACGTTAGCTTCAATGAATTTGTTGACTGATGATATTTGTTTTTATTGTAAGAATATTTACTTAGAATAAATTCTCATAAAAGTTTAACTTGATAGATAGTTTGTGACCATTTGATATTAATTCTTTTATATTGCAGTGAAATAAATAAGTAAAAGCATTCCATGTTTCAAAATTTTCGACAAAAAAATTGTTTTCGGCATAAAAAATACTCAAAATTCGTCTCGAGGGATATTTTGGGACGAGAAATTGACTGCCATAGTAGACAAGAGCTATTAGCCTTGAACAGACAACGTGTTATATTGGGGCTACTGGGGCTAGTACCTACCAAAGATTACAGAATAAAATATAAGATGTTTCACTCTAGGGCGGTTTGATTCAAGTTGCTGTCCCAAACGGACGCCGCTCTCATAAATTATGTTTACGATTCGCTTTTGTTGTCAATAACGAGATCGGTAGATACCAGAACAGTTCGAAGAGCTTATGTTTTTTTAAGCTATACAGGGGTAATTAGAGAAATATATATTTAAATTAATAGGATTCTTTATCACAAAGGTTTATTTTTAAATGTTAATAATTTCGAAAAATGTTCGGGATATGAATTTGAAAAGGGAGGTAAAAATAAACTTGAATTTTCAAAATGAATAAATTCACAGTTTTTATCCAGTATCTTAGTAATTTTGTGATACTTATTGATAATCTAGCAGATATTTATCACAAATTCAATTAAATATACTCATTAGCCCCCAGAATAATAGGGCCACTAAATCTCAAATTTTGATCTTTAAATAACGCGTATTTTTTGGATTGACAAGGTTAAAACTGTAAAAAGAGAGGAAGCTCAGGATACCTTTATTAAAAAATTTTATAAATGTTGTAAAATACTAAGTTTGGAGTTTGGTTTATGTGTTAAATTTATTCTATTGTTTTTCAAATCTTTCAATATACATTTGAGAGTAAAATATATACGGACTCTGGTATAGAGACTGGCATAATATTTGAAAGGAAATTGATTACATGGATGATGAAAAGATAATTTAGTAAATTCGTTCAAAAGGAACTGACCAATTCCCCTTTGGTTAGCTATAGAATTGAATTTTTGTGTTTTTTTGCGAAAAGTACTTGTTTATATAATATCCTTATTATAAAAATAAATGCGTAATTTTGTATTAGCAAATATTACAGAATATTTAGTGTTAAAGCTTTGCTATTAAAGAGAAAAATATTAATATGACTTTCTGCTCATTTCAACAATTAATTAATAAATTTAAAAAATCTATACCACATAAATATAAAACACGAAAAACCAATAAACACCGTTCTAAAATAACAGCGCTCGACTGGCGACGTCCCTTATAATATGCCAAATTAAATGCAAGTAAGGACATAGCGACGTACTGTACCATCCAAGTCACCAGACAGTCACCAGCGGCATCGGTGCTTTACGCGATAAATTCGAACGAGTGAAACATCTTATATTTTTATTCTGTAATCTTTGCTAGTACTACTAGAGTGTCACCAAGATTTAGATAAATCCTCGGCAGATAACAATATTATCCTGAAGTAGATTAAAGGGCACGACAGGAGTAAAGGTAAAGGTGACCCCCACTGTTTGACGACTTCGACAATTGCGGAACTTGCCAAACGTTACACTCATGCTCAATCCCTTGAGACATGGGATGGAATCAAAGGATGCAGTCTTGACATGATTACCCTGGTCGATCCTGGGAAGCTTGTGTGGAAGAAATATTTGGAAGATGAAACTGTCAGGCATGTCTTATCAGAGTGTCCAGGGATACAGTCAATAAGTTCGGAGAGACTTGGCCTACACCTGCCGATATAAAGGAGATGTCTCTTGGTCCACCTTCCTGGGAAGGACAGGATGGACGATGACCTAGGAGTACAACTCCTCGGGAGGATGTACAATGGGTCACATATGGCCTAAGTGCTGTGAGCCTACACTCACCCTCCCTACTTTACAGATACAGACTGTGACAGCTTGTTTTTTTATAAAATCATTTTTTCTCCTCCAAATGGAGGAAGATTTGAAATAAAGTTAAAAATAAAATGAAATAAACTGAAAATAGGACTAATGGGATGGGATTGTGCAGAGCAGAAAATGTTTTAGCTCTTGATGATATGAAACACGGAATTAGTCATTCTTTGGAAAATTCATATTTTCGTCTTTTTCTAAGTTATAGCGTTGATACTTCGTATAAAACAAGTCCTTTGTTGCACTTTATAAATTAGGAATACCTAACTGCAATTTGCCCAACCCTACATGTAACCGTCTCTTCTGTAATGGAGAAAATTTTGAAGAAATATTAAGCAACGCCCTTAATTCCCAAACTATTATAGTTTTTCCAGCGAAATATCGTGACTTCTTATGTCAAAAGCCTTTGCTAGATCAATAAATAAACCTAAACAGGCTTTGCTAGCATCAACTGCGTTATAAATACGCGATACCAATTTCACAACGGCATCTTGTGTGCTTCTGTTTTCGCGAAATCCAAATTGTGATTCTGATTTTACATTGAATTTATCTAAATTGGAAAAATAAACGCAGTGTTTAACATTTGTATTAATCACTCACTATAATGAATGGCATAAAAGGCATGAACATCAAATAGGGAGAGAGAAATGTCAACAGTTATATAAATGTAGTATTGACTGAAATCGTTTAGCTGTTGTTCCCTTCCTTTTTAACAAACTTAATTTTATACTTTAAGTAGGGGAGCACTGAAAATATTCGGGGTTAATTTAAAATAAATAATGACCCTTTGTATTGTTATTATACAGAGTGGTCCGCATGGAGCGCGTCATCTAAAATAGCTAAAACTAAATTTTTTGAACTAGAACACACTCTCCATGTTTCAGGTCTCTAGGATCAGCGGTTTAGGCCTCTTTCACACGGTCAGGATATTTAACCGGATATTTAACTGGCCGGGCGGCACCCTGGATCTCTTTTCACACGGGAGTCTGCGAAAATCCGGACCACTTGGTGCTAGATACTTCAGTTTGCCGCTGATTGTGATGGACAGTAGACGCAAAAAGATTGTGTTGGCTTTATTAAAAGCAGCTTTGTTCCAGATTTCTGGTTTATCCTGAACTAAACTAATCAGGATTTCAGAATCTATTTCTTCTAGTTCTTTCGATATGATCAAATGTTATAGCTACACTGCAGAGTACACACACAGACTTCTCGACAACAGACTACACGCTACTGGGCTGCAAACTAGTATAGACAAGTATAGACCAATCGGACGATTAAACACCCGGATCATGTAAACGTATTCATAGCACAATGTGGTCCGCTAGTGCATAGCCCGTCCTAGCTCCGTGAGTTCTAGCGGGTACATCCGGGCGATTTGAATGCCCGGACGGCGATTCACCCGTGTCCGAAAAGTGTGAAAGAACATAATATGCTAAACTGTGTATTGCTACTTGTCCGGCTGACGGGCGAAAACTCGGACGGACAAACACCCTGACCGTGTTAAAGAGGCCTTAGACTGTGCGTTTATCCGTTAGTTTGTCATTCTGGACAAAGCATTAATACCTTTTAATAGATTAAATTCAAATATTTCACAAGAAACTATATTTTGATACATATTGATATCGACCGCAACAAAAAAATTAACGTTAAATAGTTTTTGCTCTACCAACAATGTGTCTTCTGTCTTCGAAACATTTATTTTTCTGCATTTCATTGGAGCTAGAATATATTAAGGGAAAAAATTTTGAGGATCACGTGATAAGAGTTGTTAATTATTTGTTACGTGGGTTGTCGTTTAAGTGTTGGCACCTGTCAAATTTTCACAGCGCTTCATTTAAAGCTGTACCAAAGAAAGTCCATTTTCCACGGTGCGAGTTGACGCTGCGACTCGAAAAAGTTGCATGCAAGTTGGCGTTTTATTTTCGTTGGGTGCGTCGGTCGCATGAATTAGAACTTGCTCCATTTTCAAGCAAGAAGTCGCTGCGACTTTTCTGGTGGATTTTGTAGCGCCAACCCAAAATTTCTATTGGCTGCTCCACTGTTAATCAAGTTGGCAACACGTTACGTTTCCCCTATGCCTGGATGAATCGCAGCAACAAACTATCGATATGCTGATTGTACTTTTTCTCGCAGAGATTTGTCCCAGCAACAAGTCGCTGAGATTTGACGCAACGTGGAAAATGAACTTAATACACCAACTGAAAAGAAGCGAATATTCATAAGCCATCTTTTTAATTAGTCGGCACATGTACGCATCTTGCTTATGGTCTTTACAGACCCAAATTAGTTTAGAGATTGCTTGAAGGCTGAAACAATTTTTTTATGACAATATTGTCATTGCTTAGAGTTCTCGGTACCTTAGCCTTTTGGCTTTTTGTGCTCTAGGTTGTGCCGATCATATGAAGAGTCCACTAGCCCTTATCCGGCTCAACAGTTTTTTCACTTGGTCCTTCTTGAAGAAATCCTCCCTTGGATGCTGTACTTCTAGGAGTCTATATATCTCCAATAAGACAATGCTTCACCTTCGAAGATAATATGCATGAGAGGTTGCTTCCTTCTCTTCCATGCACAACCGATAGATAGGTTCCTCCCTATATATGCTGACTGTATGCATGTGCTTCCTTAGGGTACAGTGGCTAAGTAATCCCGTCACTCTCCTGATCTGGCCACTGCTGAGGTTTAATCTTGGGTTCAATATTTCGTTAGTCAGTGACTCCGAGGGTTATTTGACCAGTAGTTTGCTGTGTTCCTGTTTTGGCATGTGTCTCCAGTACGACTGAAACAACCGAGATTTACAACCACGTGCAGTAGTTTTTGATATCCCAAATGAAGGTTCAGGACCAGTGAATGCAGTTTCAGACCCTAGAATTGCTAATCTGCATTTTTATTGCCTACAATACCCCTGTACCCCAATTAAGAGTTACTTTATTATGGTTTGCCAGGGTTAATAGATTTTATAGGCAGGTTCTTTTGGCCTCTATATCGCATTCGATATTCAATTGCAAACATGTGCCGCGTAGATTTCTCCAGCTCCTGTGCCTGTGTTAATCTTGGATCCTGTGTACCAAACCAACGTGCCTTCCTGACTGCATGCTTCCAGCCCATCCCAGTTTATCTGGATATGGTATGGTTGTTTGTTGTTATTTGTGGCGCAAACATGTTATCACTTCTCATTTCAAGAAGCAAGTTTGTGATAAGATCTGTGATTCTGGAATGACTATGGGTATTGGTTCCTTTATGCCAGTTCCCATTGCATTCCAGTCTGTATGCAACCATTTTCGCTTACGCCTCAACATGCAGAGCAAGAAGATTGATAATGTTTTCCATTGCCGCAGTCGAGCTGCTTCTCATAGCACAGACAGACAAGCCTCTGAAGTATTGATAGCTCCAGTTTGGTTTTCCTCTGATCTGTTTTTGGCCATCAAAGTAAGGTTTGGTTTGATTTTGGGGTGGAGAATTTAAGCGTGGACGGATTAATCTTAGCGACGATCCATAATAGGTCCAACAACAACGGTAGGAAAAAGTCGATGCCGTACGTAAGCTGATCCAAGAAGATCGACATGTGATAGTATATAGTGAAATTGGAGCAAAATTGGGAATTTCAGAGACCAACATTCAAAAATATCACGTCAAGAAATATCTGTATAGTGTCTGTTGACGGAAGAACAAAAAGCAATTAGAGAAAATTGGTGTCAAAAAACTTCAAGCTGATTTGATACAGAGGAAACTCAAAATAATTATATACAGTATTGTCATGTAGCAGCAATTCCTCTGCCAGATCAAATAACTGATACTGCCTATAAATATACTTTAACTGCTTTGTCGGAAGCTGGGTGGTCAAAGAAGTTGCAGTCAAAAATATTTTTAAAATTTTTAAATAACCTATAACTTAGAATAGGCAGCCACATTCTTTATATGCACGTAAAACTGTTAAATAAATAATAGTACCGATCGATTTTACGTTAAGCACGATTCGCATCGATAAATTCCTTCAAAATAAAAATCTAAATCTGACCATAATACCTATAACGTAAAAATAAATCGATCTAGTTTACAGTGAATAAACCGTCTAATCTGTTAACGTTATCCCGTCGACATTAAGTCAAGAAACGTAACAACTCGACCATTCCTTATTCTATTTTTCTCAAAAATTTGTCTCTGGAGCCAAGACGGCTTACCTTACATCAAAGATATTGATCTGTACGCTTAATTTAATACCCTATAAGGTAAATCTGACGTGACGCATTACAATTTTTCTTCTTTTTTTATTACCTTCTTGGTGGTCGTCCGATATCATATTACACCTATCCTGTTATTACAGCAACAGGTGGTTTTTATAAAGTTTGCAAATACAAGGAGTTAAAACGTCTTTAAACTGTACCGACAGTCTCTATGTGTTTGAATTATCTACATACATGATGATACAACATTATGATGTTTTGAAGCAGTTTAAACAATAACCGCAGTCGAAGTGAATGAACCACTTTCGTGTACTTAAGAATTCCATATTTCAGTTAGTTTCTATTGACATTAATCGAATCGGTCGTAAAGTAGGGTTAGGTGAGGTCTATTATAGGTTAACTTCTCTGCGTCTCGTAAGAGTTTATTGTAACTTACACCTATCCATATATCACTTAACAAACTAAGGCTCTTATAACAAAGCCGATTAGTTTATTTGTAGAATGATATTTCAGGTCCGAGGAAGAGAGACACTGATACCTGGGGTGCTATTCTCGAAGTTATACGCAATAATACGTATACGCAGGGTATACGAACTTTTACGTATGGAAATAATCGTATACTAAGACTCATGTGCATTCTTGAACACTATAGGTACGACTTCTTCATTCGTCTACGTAATTTTTGGTCGGATGAAAACTTGACAACACTGTGCCAAAACTGCCAATGTGTCAATTTTCTCATGGTTTACAACATGTTTACAATATAATAATAATAAAATATTTTTTTATATACGAAAAAACCGCGAAAACGTTCTGACTTGAACCTTTCATCTTTTAGTTGCCTGTTGAACACACGGAAAATAAGATTTAACTGAATTCATAGAAATATTATCAAATGGAGAAAACAAAGGGAAACATAACATCCGATCAGCGTAAGGAGTTGGTGGATTTTATTAAA